>NMRB01001367.1:48304-79584 GCA_002633025.1 Notospermus geniculatus
GGGGGGGCTCACCCGATATAACCACATTTTGGGGTTAAACCATACCCTCTATGACTACGGGAAGGGAGTAAATGATCTATTGGAATTGACACCACGTTACGAACGCACAACATTATAACTCATCATTGTTGTAAATGACCCCTCCATTTTGTCATTGTAACTTCATCTCCGAGTAATGGTCGGTTCTGCTTTGTGGTAAAGTTACACCTTTTGGAAAGGTTAGTAACTGAAATCGAAGAATGAACGATCCGGTATCGGAGCTGGAGGTCGGAAAAAAGCAGTGCCCAATTTTGATTCAAAGAGTGGTGTTCTAGCCATGCGTTTGCAACAAAACAGTGCTGATAGTTTAAAGGTTGCAGCTTACAATCAGTTCGAGATTCGTCAGCTTCGCGAGAGGAACTGGCGCGAACCTCCATGATGACAGGCTACACTAGTTGATGGCAACGTAGATTATGACCGAAATTCTGCCATTGTCGCGATCACCACACCCATTCGACCGAGTTTGTGATTAGAGGGTCAGAGGAGAACATTCATTATCAACTCGGCAATGTTTGTGAATGATTCAACAAGGACCGAACAAGAAAACTCCGCGTTTCCCGGTACGATTAGGAATATCGGCACAATTTTCTCATCTTAAGGCGTGAAAACGCAGAATCTTGCGTAAAGGCCGTCTCACACGAGCGCCGAGTGCGGCGTCAACTAGCGCGTTTTGAAAACGCCGACAAGCGCACACTTTAGCGCATAGTTGACACATAGTTGACGCCGTGTGAACGCACGTCCTGCGTTTGCAAATGCAGCCCATGCGCCAACTGCGTTTCTGTTTGTGGATGTCGCGTTTTGAAACGATATTGAAAAGTTTACAAACACAGACATGGCGTTCACAAAACGCTGGCAAGACGTTCTTTGAGAATGCGCTAAATTAACGCAAAGTAAGCGTTTGTAAACGCGCAGTGCGTTTACAAACGCTGCGTTTTCATGCGTTCTTTAACGCAGCGTTTGCGTCAATAGACGCACTCTTCTGCGTTTTCGAAAAAGTTTTGGACATGTTGAAAACCAATGCGTTCACCCAGAGGTGACGCAGAGTTGGTGCACGCAGTGCGTCAACCCTGCGCTTACCATGGGCTCATTTCGGCGTTTCATAAACGCCCCTAGGCGCACGGCCTAAACGCCGGATAAAACGCTCGTGTAAGACGGGCTTTAAATGCCTGATTCAGAAAATTATGTTGCAGATATGCGGGCCCTTCATGCTTGGAGCAGTTAAAAACAAATTCCAAACCAGTGGCTTGTGTTCTTGGTTACTGCAACTGCCTTTATGAAGGAATAAATAATTATAATTATAATTATAATAGAATGATTATAATTATAAAAGTGGTTCTACCATGCCCATACACACCTACTGATTATTAAGCGACCGTTTGCTCGTTCTTCCTGAAATACCCACGTACCAAAACAAACTGTGCATTTGGAAACTGCGAGTTCAAAGAAGGCATCTTATCTGTCCTACAATGTTAGCAACTGATTCAACAACGACGGGATACTACCAAGGAAGTCCGCTGAGGTACAGCGTGGATATCGTTGTTTACACTCTGACTGTTCCAATTCCACCACTTCTTATGGTTGTTGGACTGATCGGCAATTCGCTAAGCTTTCTTGTCATGAACCAAAAGAAATACAAGAAGAGTACGACCTGTTTTTACTTGCGCTGCGTGGCCGTTTTTGACAGTGTGTACATCTATGCTAGGATGGTTTTAAGATATCTTCTAGTCATGGCACCACAGCTCTTCAAAAACAACGAAATTAAACATGGATATTGCCTGTACTACCTGGCAAGTTTTGAGGTAGGCTTGGTACTTTCACCAGTAACACTAGTCGTCATGACATTCGATCGTTTTGTTGCCTTAACTTGGCCTTTACAAGCAGCCAGTATATGCACTATGCACAAGGCCAAGATCGCTGCTGCAATCATTCCTGTACTCTGTATTCCTCAAGCCCTAGCAAACCTTATACTCCGTACTTACCAAGAAAAGCTTAAACACTGGCTTTGCCCTTATCAGTTTAATGAACCGTGGGATGAAATTGCGGATATTTTGGTGGAGTCGCTGGCCGGCTACGTCCCGATTGTGTTACTTTTAATCTTCAACACGGGTATCATCGTAGCGGTGAAACGAAGTCAAAGAAACAAAGCACTGCAGAAGTCGACCACGTCGGCCGATTCGTCCATTACGGTTGCGACAATTTTAATCACAACTGCATTCATTGTTTTACAGATTCTCAGCAAACTGGAGACTCTCTTATTGTTGCCCTTCGAAGGAGATTTTACCGGCGATATCGTACAATTAGCCCGAGTCTTTCTCAACTTGTCTATAATGTTTGAAAATATGAATTATTGCCTCAATTCGTACTTACACTTGTTAGCGTGTAAGCGTCTCCGAAAAGAAATGCTGAGCATACTTTTCAGTTCAGCAGCCATAGGCCGATTAAAGTGAGTATTGATGTACCGGTAATTCATTTAATCAATTCATTCATATACTAGTATTGAGGAGTTATTTTTGCCGCATTATGAGTGCCCACTAGAAAACAAAGTTTACAAGATGGTGCAACAATGCCAGTACAAGCGCAGTCTCCTACGCAGATCAAGGTCAGACGGTCGCATCTTACGCGCTCTGCCTTCAAACGTCAGTGCCCCGTACTTCTAGGAATGACGTCATTCAAGACGGCTGCCTCCAGGTAGGAGGTTCCGCCTTCAAACGTCAGTGCCCCGTACTTCTAAGAATGACGTCATTCAAGATGGGTGCCTCCAGGTAGCACGTGGTTATAAAGCCGGGAACAGCCGTCATGCCAATGAGTTCGCTACATTTTCGACAAAAATCCCCCAAACCCGCGAAACTGCAGGATCATTCTGCAAGGTAGACCTGACGGGATAGGGGAATTTGTTAAGGTATACATGTAGGCTAAATCGGCTGGCTTAGGATGCAGTTACGAAACGGGACACTCGGCCTGGCGGAGTCGGCTCAGCAAAAAAGACGAGAGACCATATCCTCGGTGTGTACATGTATGTAGGCATAGTCTAAAAAGTGTCTGGGAAATTCAGAAAAGATATCCCCCGAGTACCTATTGGTGATGTTCTACAGTGCACCTAGCTATCAGGGTATACGTTTCCTGACAAGAAAGGAATCAGACGTGATCCAGTACACACCGACCTGTGTAATGCCAGTTAGGAGTTCACTTAGGGTCGTTTTTTGGAACGTTCCTTAAGGGCAAGCTGTTGTTGTACATGTTCATATTGCTTGGATCCAGGCCCCTCTGAGAAAAGCAGAAAAGACACCTCCAGTTGACTGCTTTTATGGTCCAATATGATTATTGTGCTTTATAAACACAGAAAATGAGCAAAGTCCCAAGAATTACAGCTTAATTACATTACATAATCAATAAAAAAGAAATTCACCGAACATGAAAAACAGGTACAATTTTCTCAGGGAAGAAGCATGTAAATAACACATTCAGGGAGTGGCAGCAATGCCACAAACCCATAGAACCTGGGGTGACAAGGGTGTCTTGACCTGCACTTCATATACACCATACATGCTCAGGACATTTTATGTAGTTCCAGGAAGTAGGCCTAAAGCCCGGAAGTGTCATGGCCGCCCTGTTTTGGAAAATCTGGCAGCAATCATGGAATTCACATGTGGAGTACTCTATATCTGTTGAAAATATTGCTATCAAAAGGGGAGGACTG
Organism: Notospermus geniculatus; assembly: GCA_002633025.1. Classification (NCBI taxonomy): domain Eukaryota; kingdom Metazoa; phylum Nemertea; class Pilidiophora; order Heteronemertea; family Lineidae; genus Notospermus; species Notospermus geniculatus. The sequence goes on from NMRB01001367.1 coordinate 52,041, forward strand.
GGTAGAAAAAATCTCAAGCTTTATGATAAGCATGTTGTTTGATCTTCAAAATGTGACATTTCTTGGGAAAGTGTTCCGAATACTAGTCTTTTGTTTCAGCTTATTAGCTAATTAGTGCATTCTAAGATGTGTCTCATTCAATTCCTTTCGACTGATAGACCCCGCAGGTGCCTTCATTTTCGTCATATAACTTGTACTTTTATGGTATTTTGACATGTTTTATTTACAATGCGCCAAAAATTCACAACATCGGCTTGCCCTTAACGTTAAGGTCGACATTAAGTCTATTGTAAAACCATTGAGAACAATAGACTTAAGGTGAACCTAATAATGTTAAGGAAAATACGGCCCTTAGTTTTGTGACGTCTGTTCCGAAAATAATTATTTGGACTATGGTGCACACTCCGTTTTTACTCGACAAATTCATCACCTTGAGCAGAAGAAGTAAGTCCACAGTGTTTTCAGAGTTAAGCGGTGTTCATTGACGCAGGGATCCGGTCCGTTTTCAATCCGTTTGGCAGGCCCCTAGTTCTCCGGATACAACAACGTAAACGTCAGTTTGATCGATTTTTTACGGACCTGAATCGGACGAAGTCCGTGCGCCAATGAACCCCGCTTCTGGCCAAGCGCACATTTGCGGCAAATCTCAATAGCTACAGCTCCACTAAAGCCCTGTATCCACTAGTCCGGGTTACCGCTGCGGTTTGCCGCGCCGGGATTTTTTCACAGGGTTTTGGATAATCCTTCGATTGTTATAACAATACATGGCGTGTTAATTATCCCAATGCCTGTGAAAATCGCTCCCGCGCCGCAAACCGCACCGGAAACCGTTGTAGTGAATACAGGCCTTTAGGCGGTCGGTCCATTCACGCGATTTTCGAGCGGCAGGCGCTTGAAAGCATTGTTTGTTTCCGCCGCGTTTGTCGTGGACAAAGGGTGCGACATCGCGTGGCACGAAAATATCGTGAATGGATTCTTAGCCTTACACTATCAAGCAAACATTGTACATGTACATGTATTTCAGTACTGACCATATTTTGACTCATCCACATAGAGGATCGCGGCGTCTTTTTAACGTTGGGGGGAAATGAGGCGAACCTACACTGCCTCTCGGGTAGTTATTATCCCCGGAACGGAATAGTTATTTTTGACGGAACGAAACATATACAGTCTTTGACAAAAGTTTATCTCTACATGATAGCTTGAATATTTCATAATACTACTCGGCCAATTTTAACGCGGTTTGTTCCACATGAATCTTGCTGGTCATACGTTTGCACCAAAAGTGTTGGGTATTTGGAAATACATGTATCATAATAATGTAATAGCTCATCAGAAAAAAAACGCCAAAAATCATTTTTATTATGTATGTTTTTGTAACTTTTGTTGCAGTTTTGATAGAGTGGAACTTTCTAAGGATTTGGTGCTTTGTTTCATCAAAATATGTTGAGTGGTTCCTGAGATATTTAAGATGACACGTATCAAAATTTTGATATTTAGAGAGTTTCCTGCTTTTCCAGAAATTTTGATGCCATTAGATAATGCTACCCTTAGAATATGGGTTGACAAAATTTTGGGACTTTTTGCGTTATTTTGGCAGAAATATTGCACATTTCTCAAAGTATTAAAATGTTGATATTTTGAAGAAAAAAAATAGTTAACTTCTTACCAGTTTATGCTAAAACTTCTTATTCTACGATTTTAGGTGAGCTTTGTCTACGGATAGCAGAATTTTGTGAAAAATTGGAAATTTTCAAATCATCGAAATGTTGATAATCTCAAATATCTCAGCAACCATTCAACAGATTTTGATGAAACAAATCGCAAAGTCTTTGGAAGGTTTCACTCAATCAAAGCTGTAACAAAAGTCACAAAAAAATACATTATGAAAATGTTGATTTTACGTGTTTTATTCTGATGAGCTATTACATAGTAATGACATTTCCAAAATTTTGATGCAGCAATACGACCAACTAGGTACACTTTCATGTGAAACAAACAGTGTTAAATAGGCCTAGTAGTATTTGAAATACTCAAGATGTCAGGTGGAGATAAACTTTTGTCAAAGACTGTACATGTTCCGTTCCGTCAAAAATAACTATTCCGTTCCGGGGATAATAACTACCCCTGCCTCTCGATCATATTTACGCACCCAGTGATACCATACTGGAAAGGAGGGTGAAACGGCCATTTGATTGGCTGTACAAGCTTCAAACTTTCACCACTTTCACTCTACTAGGTGTGGCAATCAGTCCTATACCGTCAAAATCAAATTTGCCACAAAAATCTCATGACAAATATCAAATCTCAAATTTTGATATTTTCTTGATTTTTCAAATTTCATGATATTTAGGACTAAATGTGCGCAGCTGAGATGACGTTCATTTCGATGATATGAATATACGGATCATTTGTATCAACCCGACTATTGGGTTCTTTATCAACCCAAAGTGATGGATCTTTCAACCCGACTGTTGGGTTGTTTTTAACGACCTGCATGGTTGTATCAACCCAACAGTTGAGTTTTTTGGTCCTGATTGCTTAACTTTGCAATTTGCAAGATGGCAACTCTTAAATTTCGTCGCTTCTCCGCCTATTGGCTAAGGTTAAAGTTATGTAGAGTTCAGTTGGACGGGGTATACCAATGCACAGCACAATGTATGTTTGAGAGAAAACCGATGCTGTACAATTATTGTTTTTATAATTCTGAAAGGTAAACATTGACAACCTAATATTTGTGTCTCAGACTTCATACCATAGTACTGTTTATCAATATTCTTATGTGTTCCTTTCGTGACTCAGCGTTTCTGTATTAACTTTTTGCGAATTACAACACTGTTATCTCGTTATGTCGAACTGGTGGCCCGCACTGATCCAGTTTATTTGCGATGATCAATATCTCGGTTCGATATTATTGATATCTCAAGCGCGAGATACGTTGTGCATCGGGAGGCTGAACACGCCATTTGTCTCAGGTAATGTCACAGACACATCAAGTTTTGTCATTAGACAGATGCTTTCTCGATTCGAGATATTATTATCTCAAATACAAGATATTTGTGTTTCAAAGCGCTTTAACACCCCACTTATCTCAAGTGGAGATGAATATTTTTCTGTGTGTATGTTAGGTCTCATTTCCACCAGCATATGGCGTCGGCTTTCGAGTCACTTCTATGTTGAGTCCATTGACTGTTTCAACTGCATTTTCGCGTCAGCGTCGAACTGCGGTGGAAACAGTCAATGGACTCAAGTGGAACAGAACCCTTAGACTGTTCTCCGTGTCTCCGAAGCTTTCAACCTGAGGCCATGATACATTATTTTGAAATGAAAACCCCACATAAAATACCCAGAATCTTCTTCGGTTTCGATCACAAGAAAGTTGTCTCCGTTTGAGAGATAAAGTTTACGTCCGTTTAACAAAAATGGTGATTTCCATGGTCGGTTGCCATGGAAACGGGGTTTTGACCAATTTCCGGTGATGGGATTTTTTTTGACTTTTAGTATGTTGTAAAGCACATGAAACTTTACCAGAAAACGGCAAAAACCTCTTGTTGCAATTTGTTTAGGGTTTGGCCATTTTTTCGTAGATTGACTGGACTAATAAGTGTTGTGAAGTTCACGCACTCGACGATGAACTATCGTGCTTTGGTACTGCAGTTTCATTCTTAAGTTTCTTTTGGTAAAAGTATACACAGCGACAAAATTTCTCTCCTCGTCGACGCAGCCAATACCCCACTAGTGATATCGTCTTCTACGTATAAAAGTGCCAGTTCGTCTACATGTAATTTGTCCTGATGGTGACGTTTTTGACATCGGTCGGTTGGTAACCGACACACCCGACCAAATGAGGCCACATATTTACCATAAATTGTGTATAAACTAAGGTATGTATCAGGATAATCATGCGGCTTGAAGGCCTCGACGAGTAATGCATATCTATTTCTTTAAGGCTACCTCAAATGCACCCTTAATTTTCTTCAAAGTAGTTCGAAATGATCTGAATGTTTTCCGGTTGGATTCTGGTAGCCCAATTCACACTGCCACGATTCCGACCACGATGCCTCTACGAAATGCTTTCGTGGTGTTCCTATAGGCTTCGTGATGAATCGTAATGGCTCCCTATAGGCTTCTTGTTTTTCGTGTCTTAGGCCCCTCACGATTGGTGAGAATTTAAAACCGGTTTCAAATTTAAAAAAATCGTGTTCAATCCTAAGGACTTCCGTGATGATCGTAATGCCTTGCTGGAGGCTTCCTGGAAGCTTCGTTTTGATCAACACGAAGCTTGCAGGAAGCCTGTAGGAAGGCATTACGATCATCACGGAAGTCTACAGGATTACACACGAGATTTTTGAATTCTAAACATGTTTAAAATTCTCACCAATCGTGAGTGGCCTGGGACACGAAAAACAAGAAGCCTGTAGGAAGGCATTACGATTCATTACGAAGCCTATAGGAACACCACGAAAGCATTTCGTATACAGACATCGTGGTCGGAATCGTGGCAGTGTGAGACGGGCTGCAGCATGTGAACACGATGCCTGCTCGAAGGATATAGGAAGTCAACACGAAGGTGCACGACGCCTGCATGAAGTGATTACAAAAGCCGCATTGAGCCGAGACCAATCAGATCGCTGCCCGCCCGCCACGATCCCTCTACGAAAGCATTTTGCTGCATTCGTAGAGGCATCGTGGTCGGAATCGTGGCAGTGTGACTTGGGCTTTATTCCAAAGAGAATACCTTTATGGTCTTCCAAAAATACGTTTATTCCATCATGATATCCAACACTCTCATAATTCCCCCGGAGAATAAAATGGAGTCTAATTGTATATAGTGGTTTTATAAATCCATTGCGTAATCCTATAACAAAATTCAATGTCATTTTCTTACCTCACCACCGCATGTAGGAAACCTACATGCAGTCAAAAACGTATTGGGGGAAGAGGTTCCCTGAGCTTCAATAAATTTTTCAATAGCTTATAATCAGGAGCTGGCCTACGTGGGTTATTAACATATGAATACCTCTCGTGTCATGTATTGTCAGAGGGTGTCTTCACTAAAACTGCTATCATTTCTACACCTTTTGAGATCCTATTTCGAAAATTCTTTTTGCATCGGATACCTTTCATCAACACGGAGGGCTGTACAGAGGGATTTTTCAAGTAAAATCATTTTCCGCAAAGATGTCACAAAAAATCAATCAAAATTTTGGACGACTAATTGGCCAATTAAAGGATGAATTTTGAGTAATCCCTCTGTTCAGCCCTCGGGGCAACTTTGATACACCTTGTTTCCAATGGCTGGCCTCTCAGACCTCATAGGATGCAAATGGCGTCGAATCTAGTGAAAAATAAAGGGTACTAATTAACCTTCGTTAATTAGTCAAACTGTACTTAATATCATGTTGCTTTTTACATGAATCGACAGATAAGAGATAATTCATCATCGAAAGGCAAGAAAACCATGATATTTCCCAATACCCTCGATTTATGTACCATTGATTTCCGTGATCCCAAAATTTTCGCGTATAATCGGTAGACCTTAAAGATGTTTTCTCGGGGGTCCACTAAGCATGTAACACTTTATTCATGGGTTGTAGGAGCGTCAAAACATTTTAAAATTTTTTTGCACACTCTTATCATGCTTGTGAGAAGTTGTGTATGTAAATGAATATGTCCTAATTAATGGCATCTTGTTTATCAAACGCTTTCTTTGATCAAAAGTCTTTTACATCCTTTATACAACATCCAGGGCCCGGTTGTTCTAAAGTGAATAATGTTTTTTGACGTTATATTAAAATTTCGCGTTAAATCACCTAACATAGCGTTAGCTATCTTGGTGTTAAAAATTGGTTGTTCGAAACACCGTTAAGGTAAAAACTAACGCTAATGTTAGCTAACGCTCATTTAGGCGCCTAAACAGTGTCAGTTGCCATAGTAATTAACAATTGCCCATAATCCTCACACAACCTCGTTCCCAGGGCCGGGGTCGTTCGCTTTCTGACAATATGGCGGTCGCGTCACTAACCCCTGGCATCAGCTTTGGATTTAACGCACGTGATTGGTTGACGGGAAACCGTCAAATATATCCAAGAATATACCCAAAGAAATTTTCAAAATATTTTGGATCAAACCAGAAGGTTATCTATATCCAGGTTTGATGATTTTTTGTAAAAAGAATTTTAAAAAGCACTGGTTAGTATTTCAAATTGATTATTTTGACTCGTGCTGCCACCTATACTTAGTCCAAGATTCCTGGATTAGCAACCGAAGCTGATTCCAGGGGTTAGTGAGCGAGTGGTCCGAGGTTGTCTGAGCGAACTATACCCCTGGGGACGAGGTTGAATCCTCACACTCTTCCTGTGTAATTCAACATGGCTGGCCCATCGCATCGATTGATGGTTTCACAAGCAAAAAACCGGGGGGGGGGATCCGATTTTTTCGATTGAGGAGAAACAATTTGGAATATGTCCTTTCCGAGATACGGGTCCTTAGGGCAAAATTTAGCTCTGAGGTCACGAACAAAGTGAAGCAGTGGAAGTGGGAAGAGATCGCAAAGAAGTTGAGTGCACTTGGCGTTGCGAAAAGGATGCCAGCTGCTGCAAGGGAAAAATGGAATGCTTTGTTGTCAAAAGCGAAAGAGGCCTACCAAAAGCAGGCTCAGCATCTGAGAGAGACTGGTGGTGGTCAAAAGTTCCTCCAGACTGACCCAGTGCTCCCGACGATTATTGATAAATTTCAGAAAGATCCGAGCTTTCAGGGAGTGGGCCTTGGAGGTGGTTTCGAAAGCACCATCAGGCCTGGGCCATCATCATCACCAGCAGCAGCAGTTCCCAATTTGATGATCATCAATGTCATCAATGATGGTAACCATGATGATGATCATGATACCCTCTTCTGCCCTCCTGGAAAACTGTTGAAGATTGATGAACTCAGCGAGCTTGGCAAGTTTGATCATTCCAAAATATGTCGTCTGCTAGGCGAACGCCGCCATGTTTGTTTTTGGACGAACGCCAACTTCCCAGATGGGCACACATAGGCTGACATGGCATGCATGTTCAGTGCATCGTATGTACACCGACAGAAACAGTTGTCAAAAAGGACACCAAAAGCACACATTCTTGTTCAGTAACTTCATCTGCAATATCTATTTACACACTTCAATAACTTACACATTTTTCCATTCTTTCCAAATAAATACATTGTACATGCATTTTATAGGTGAGGTGGGCCTTTCCATGTCCAATTTCAACATGGCTGGCAGTCAAATTATGAGGAGTTATTTCAGCAAATAGTTCACATAGGCCACATTTTTTAAGTACTCCAAATGCCAAACCCAAACAGGATGAATGTTTTAAAATGCACAGATAAAATTTATTAGTGTGACCTTACAGTACACACTGGACAAAATATATTCATTTTTTTTTTATTTACAGCTGAAGTCATAGTTAATAATTTTAAAAAATGCCCCTGAAGCGAAGTTTGCGCAATGAGGACTTGACGAACCTCCACACTCAAGCTATTTGACATAGAAGTGGGCCTCTCAAGGTCTTCTCGGACTAAATCACAGGTCAAATATGTTGTTTCTTTCGGAAATCGGTATCTCTTGAAGTCTTTATGATCAGATAAAGTTTCTAAATGATTGACATGCGGCAAATAAACCTTTCTCATGGGAAAATTCGGCTGAAATGGTTGAAGGGCAACATTGTGAGCCGCCATCTTGAATCGGTTGCTAACGCTGAAATTTGCCTAACACCAACTTTATCTAGGCGTTAGGAGGTCAGTTTGAATTAGCGTTAAAGTTAACGTTAATTTTTGTTCCAGCAGCAGAATATAAATTTTAACGCCAAGTTAGTGCCTGGCTAGTGCTGGCGATTGATGCCTTATGCGAGGGTCCGTGGGTTCGAATCTGGAAGAAAGACGTGATGACTTTCACCTTAGAAACCAGTTTCTACAATGTATTTTCATATCAAGTTAGGATAACATAACACCAAAATATATGTTTGATGTTTCGAGCAACCGGACCATGGTTTTTAGAGGGGCGTTTTAAATTACAGCTTTTTTAGGCAAGATAGCCTCTTTGAAGCTGACATGTTTGCATTACCCCATGCTCTGGCTGAATAAACTAGAGGCCTGGCAGCCTGGGAGCTTCGCTGGGGCTGAGTGAATTACCGGTATGGTCTTGAGTAGTTGGCGTAAACAATACTGCAAGTTGTAGTATGGTAGGTTTTCTACTACTAAACTGTAGTCCACTATCACTACTGTCCTCGGCAGTCGAACGTTCATTTCGTTGAGGATGGCTAAGCCCGGCCTGAACGGAATTGGTCGTTTTAGGAAAATAAAAAATAAAAAAAATCGAGGGCGGGAGCTTTTTGGCAGGCGGGCGGGGATGAAAAACATAAGTATTTTTTTTAGTGGGCCTGATGGAGCATCTTGTTGGGTATCGAATGGTGATAATTTCGTTTTCAAGGTAAATTTAGAGAATTATCTTTTTCCGACTTTTTTATTTCCAGACATTTCGATTTTTGCGGCCTATATCATGCAATTTTAGTCAGTTCTAAGACATTCTGTGAGGACATATTTTGAAAATCTCTTTTAATTTTTTTGCTTAGTTTGATGACCAAACCTCTGTGATGTCTCAGATGATAATGAGTGTGTTTCTTGTCCATCGCAGAGTATTTTCTCCGTTTTGCGATTGGGAGACGTTATAGGCCTATTATGGCATCTAACTAAAAACAGTGCATACACTTAATACAGGTAGCCGCCGGTGTTCGATTCGGCAGTGCTATTCCAGCTTGTCCAACTAAGGCCGTGGACTGCGTCTTTAGCCTTGTCCCAATCACGTCATCTTTTGCGTTGACTCATAAATTATAAATAAATCTGGCCTCTACTTGACCCCGCCTCCGAGCCAATCAGAAAACTAGTGAAACAAATCGCCTTTGGCACACATTTGTAACACGGATTTTGATTGGCACATCGATTAGCCTTCGCACATCGATAATTGACTGAGGCGTCTGTGCTCCCCAGAAGCGGGAAATGTAATGGAATCAAACCAGGCTAGATATACGCCAGGCCAGATAGACTGGTGAGAATCAGATGGGCTATTTCGATAGACGGCTTGACTCAACTAATTTTAATTTCGAATGCATCTTTATGGTGGGATTACAAACATCGATTAAATGAAATGGTCCATGGACCATGTGCTCACCTGGGTGGAGAACGAAAACAAGTGTCAAGTTGAAATGTTCCAGGGAAGCATGATACCAACATTCTTTGTGGTATTGTTCACGAGATATGAGCCAAAATACATTTTTCAAGATGGACGACTGGCGGCCATATTTGTAAAAATTCTAATCCGGCTGAAATTTGCTACATATTTATATAAGAAACCTAGATACATATCATTGCATGGTAAAAACATTCTAGCTGTAGGCTACTTGTAGTTTATGTGATATGAGCCAAAGACCCGTTTTTAATGTGACGACCTGGCGGCCACATTTGAAGAACTAAAATTCCGCAGATATACAGAGGGTATCTACAAGCATACTCATGCCAATTTAAAACATTCTAGCTGCTGTTCTTCATGAGATATTGGCGAAAGTCCCGTTTTCAAGATTGCCGACTGACAGCCATGTTTGAGGACGAAATGGGTCAAAATGCGTTGACGCATAGAGGTACCTTGATACCTAAAAATCTTTCATACGGTAGGCAGGTCTTCCGCACGTACAATGTCGCATAAAGAACAAAAAGGGCAATAACGTTGACCTATCAAATGGCAAGAAAGTCGAGTACTGGACACTTGATTCATCTTTTGATATCAATGCGACAAACTCGAGTAGGCGTACCAAAGCTCAACGCAGCATGGGTCAGTTTTCCTTTTATATATCGTAGGTTTTAATGGGTGTCATTGACATGTACATGTACTCTACTCTCAGTGCTGCACTTACAGATATCGTCGACCATTCAACAGAGAGTTACCGTCCGCTAAAGGTAACACTACTTTAACGTTATTTTTTACATTGCAAATGTATGTGAGGAATAGCGTTGTCGTTCGCGGGTTCTCCTCGAATATCGTGAACTAGGCTAAATAGCGCTGAGTTTGCCCGACACTACGCATGGAGCTTTTAGTTGCTGCGAAACACAGACAAAAGCGTTCTGAAGGAAAGCCAACATTGGAAACGAAACCAGTTTCGTTGGTCTCCGTTACTCGTCGATATAGAAGCACAATTCAGAGTTTAAGCCGTCGTAAACTGCAGAGAACTAGTAGAAAACGGATTCAAATGAACCAAATTTCATCCGACTTAGAATAAATCCATCTTCTCAGTTGTGTACAAATCGAACAACAAAAATCCGACTTCTGGCTGTAGGAAGGGCAAAGCAGCCGAGGTGGAAATGGATCCAAAGCACCAGCCTCAATGAAAAACTTTGACTGTAGAGGCGTGTGGGCGCGATCCGACTAGCACGATTGATTTTTATTGGAAATGTATTAGCTAGAAGGGACCTGGGCCGACCGCACAGGAAGTCCCATAGTGTTTTCGGTGCCTATCGGCGGTTTAGTTAGCATTGCGCACACCTGAGACCAAAATCGTGCGACCACCAACGAGACTGGCGACCACGACGTCGCAGGCAACCATCGAGTGCGAGGTCGCTCGCCGACCACACTTGCGACCATTTCATTGAACCATCCGCAAACGACCGACGACCTCCGGCAGCGACTGAAGTCGCCGACTGCATGTTGTGGCGTCGCAGTGGAATCGTTTGCGGACAAAAGTTCCGTCGTTTTTGTATCGGTCGAGTAGTTGCAAGGTGAGTAGGCCTTTGTGACCGAAAACTAAACATGTTCAGTTTTTTCCGAGATGAGCGATTTTCCGACTTGCGCGTCTCCGTTTTCTGCTAGTAAAGTACACAACCAGAGCATGAAGCTATCTACAAATATCAGTTTCACTACCATTGTGATTCCATCTTTCCCGGCTATGGATCTAGCCATAGCATTCTTCAGTGAATGGCTACCAGTTGTCGTTATTGTCATGGGGTTAGTAGGGAATACGATGTCCCTGCTCGTCACGACAAGACCAGACAACCGCCGTATAAGCAGTTGCATCTACATGGCAGGCTTGGCGATCTTCGACAGTGCCGTTTTACTTAATCACGCAGTGCACATTTTGATTGTAATGTACAATGTTTTTGAAGGACACGTCGACATTTTAAATTATCTACGGTAGATGTTACAGTATAGTATGTTCAAACAAATATGTGACCCGTCACAGCAAAGCCAGGCGCATGTCGGTCGTTGGCTTGGCAGGTTGAGACCAAATGTTTGTCAGTTTCACTATTGTCTGTCTATTGTGAAATCTGAAATAGTCTATTTCTTTTCATTCTCTCCCGATGTCATCTTAGTCGGTTGAGGCTCAACGTTCTGAGCGACATGCGCCTAGATTTGCTGTGACGGGTCACATATATCATATCATATCATATCATATCGGATACAGTATAACGCTACCAACATATCATCTAAAGCCGCTCTCACACGTGCGACAATTTGCGTGCGATTGTATTTTTTACGTTACGCAAACAATCGCACAAATTACCACAGATTTGTCGCAGAAGTATCGCACAATTGTCGTAAACTTAACGATAATCAGCGTTTTTTGGCGTTCACTTGCGGTTGTTTGCGACAATCGAAAACCACACGAGACGTGATGCTGGTAAGCGATCTCAGCGCTTTATATAGGGCCGCTGAACTATCGCAAATGTCTGCGACAGTTTGTCCCAGCTTATCGCGCTTTATCGCAAATTGTCCCCAATAAACGTGAGATATACCATAAGAAGGCGACAGTCAACGGTTATTTGCGACAAACCTGTGACAACTAACTTATAACTGCTGCCCGTCTGTCGTACCTAATCGCAATATTTGCGACAACTTGCGGTTGTAACTGAGGTAAGTCTCCTGCGACAAGTCGACACCGATAATTTGGGATTATAAACGATATTTTGCGACATTGAGCGATATTTTGCGACAAATCTGCGGTTGCTTTGCAATAAGTATGCTACATGGATTAATTTTTAGCTCACTGGGGTGAGCTATTACGATGGTGCAGCGTCCGTCGTCCGTCATCGTCCGTCGTCGTCGTCGTGTTCCGTTAGCAGGGCACGTTTCGTAACCGCCAGAGCTATTGATTTGAAACTTGGTACATATATACCCCTAGGTCAGATGACCCATGACACCAAGTTTCGGTCCGATTCGACTCTTAACTTGGCCACCAGGTGGCGGAAACCGAAAACACAAAAAGTGCAATAACTCCTGAACTAATGACTAGATCTTCTCCAAATTTTTATCACCCCCCCCCCCCAAATCATCAAAGTCCTACTCGGGAATGACTTGACCCAGATTGCTCATCCCTCTGTCGTTAGACTGTTATGTCCAACCCAGTGAGCACATGGTCCATGGACCATTTCATTTGAACATTTCTATCATTTCACAATTATACGCGACTGTCTGCGATATTATCGCAAGGTCTGGAAAGCTTGCGTTATTTTGCGACAGTACACCTGCGATTGTCTGTCGCAATTAAACGCAGACCAAATGTCGCATGTGTGAGAGAGGCTTAAAGCCTAGCGTACATCACACTTGCGACTAGAGACAACTAGTCGCCACTGGCGACTGGGAGGATCAAGCTGGAACTAGAGGCGACTCATCAGTCGCCAGAAACGGTCGATGTACGCACCGTGCGACTCGCTGGAACTGAGATTTTGCCAATCGCTGCGAGTTGCAGATGTTCAACTTTCTAGCGACTAGTTGTGTCTAGTTTCATTCAGTCGCTGCGACTGATCAGTGGCAGTTTTTTAAACGAAACCTAGTCTCATCGAGTCTCAACGTCCCGGATGTTATCTGAGTTGCTGCCAGTCGCAAATGCGATGTACGCGGTCTGGACATGACGACTGATTGGATCCTCCTAGTTTTACTGAGTTGCTGAATTTGCGATGTGCCGGCAGCGCGTACCTCACCAGCGACTGATCAGATCAGTTACTTCCAGTCGCAAGTGCGATGTACGCCTGGCTTAACATTCTTAGTTTTTCTTTCTACATGTAGATCGGTATGGTACATAGGAGATGTTTTTGCAATTACGTCTGGGATGACTCTTGCATACATGAGCATTGACAGAGCAGTTGCTGTAACATTTCCAATGAAAGCAGCTTCGATTTGTACCACTTCACGGGCCGTCAAGATCATTGGAGCAACCTGCATCTTCGAGATGGTCTTTCACACGCAGGTCTTCATCACCTTCAATGTGCCGGATAAAGAATCCGGTGTAGCTGTCGCTGATTATCCCCCGGCGAGATGGCTTGAGTCGCTTTACTATATATACGTCTTGATCATGGGATGTATCGCACCTTTCGGCATAATCGTTGTCAGTAACTCAGTCATAGTTTTCAGCATCAGGAAAGCTTCCAAAGAAAGAAAAGAACTGGAGTCGTCGAGTAAAAAACAAGTAAAAGAACCGATTCTGACAAGAATGCTTTTGATGACGTCAGCAATGTATATCATATGTTCGAGTCCCAAACGTATCCATGACAACGTTGCTGTGTATGATTTGTCGCATCCTTATTGGTCAACACGTTATTGGTTAGAATTCTGGATCTGTGATGAACTATGGCTCTTGAATTTCGCCGTCAATTTTTACATATATTTTCTTGGGGGTGGGAGGAAGTTCAGGCGTGATGTTAAACAGGTGTTGCAAGGGTGTTCTAGAAATACCAAGTTGGCCTAAAAAATACATCTCCTGTTCATTTTAGATTCAAATGTCTGGAATTTTTTTATTAGGGTATGTCTTTTGCTACTATTTCTCCCCAAAGAATACACTCTCATATTCCCCACTCAAACGGGAAATGAGGTTATTGGCCATATTTTCAACGACTTCGCCTTATTCTTATTTTGCTTTCTTATTTCGACTTGTTCTTATTTGCTTCGATTACTTGCGCCGCGGTTGGGGAAGCTCGGATATCGCACATCGTGGAGCATGCGCAGTCAGTCCGAGTAAATGAACGGTGTCGCGCCCGATTGCGTCTGTGAAGGGCCAAGTGAACGGTGCCGCGCCAGGCTCGAGTAAAATGTCATGGCGCCAAAGCATTTTCCTCTTTCTCCATCGGCTGATTCAGGTCTGCCGCCATCTTTTCCCGAAGTAACCAACTCAGAGGGTCACCCACTTTGGCCAGGCGCGAGTAAGCGCGCGTTGTGACGTCAGAGCTAACAAGAACGCTGTGGCGCTTACTTGAGAAGCGCGGCGCCAGTAAATCGCACACGCTACTTCTAAAAATAGGAATGTGTTTATTACGTCACCAACAAATGAAAAAAAGTAGTCTGCGAAGCAGGACATCCCTGTGAGGAAACATAGATGAGATCCTTTTTAGCTCACCTCTGTGAGGTGAGTTTCTCTCATGGTGTGTCGTCCGTCGTCGTCGTCGTTAACAGGGGTGGCACGTTTCTAAACCGCTTGGGTTACAAACTTGAAATTTGGTGTACAGGTACCCTATGGTAAAAACTATCTCTGGACCGAAACGTAGCGCTGCTGCTGCTTGTACACTCTGGCCTGTAGGGGGTGCTTTGTGAAAACCTTCTTTCGGCCGTATCTCCTGAACGCTGTTAGCTAGAACCACGAAACTTTTATGGTGGGTTCCTCTGATGAGACTACATCAGTCATACATCCGGGGTTTTTGATTTGACCTACTTTTCAAGGTCCAGAGGTCAAAGTTCAAAATTCACTGTTTGGTGGCACATTTCATGGCTATTTGACATAGAGTGTTGTGATTTGGTGTGAAGATATATCTAGGCACCCTGCACAAATGCACCAAATTTCAACCCGATCGGACTTCAAATATGGCCGCCAGGAAGCCATCTTGAAAAATGGACTTTGACCCACATTTTATAAATANACCATATAAATATATGGTCAATTTCAGTCAGATTCGACGTCAAATATGGCCGCCAGGGAGCCATTTTGAAAAATGGACTTCGACCCACACCTCATAACTAGTAGAAGCTAGGATGCTTTAACCGTGTCTAAATATGTGTCTTGGTACCCTCTACTTATATGCCAAATTTCGAGTCGATTGGACTTCGACATGGCTGCCAGGCATGCCAGCCATCTTCAAAAATTGACTTTGCCCATATCTCATCGGTAGTAAATGTTACGATGTTTCTGCACTAATCCTTCACCACTCGGTGTATCAGCGGGCTAGTCACACTTCGTACTCTGTCACAGAGGTGAGCACAATGGCCCTGGCCATTTTTTTTCTATTTTTGCTATGAGCTGCAAGGTTGAAAATTAGTTCAACTGTGGCATCAGAGGTGCAAACCTTTCATTTTAGAAGGCTATCTAAACTGAAACTTCTGAAAGCTTGATCATGAAATCTAAAATCAAGGGAAGGTAATAAATAATCCTTTCTCCTGAAAACTATTCATGATGAAATGTATTCACTCTTATGAAAATTTATCATAAAATCGAAACTAAACGGTGCAAACCTTTCATTTTAGAAGGCTATCTAAACTGAAACTTCTGAAGCTTGATCATGAAATCTAAAATCTTTCTCTCTAAAAAGATATAAAAACTACATATACATGTAATAAATTCTAAACTCAAAATCTTTCTATTCAACAGCTACTACCGGTATATTGAGTAAGAAAATATGGTGTCTGCTCTATTCGCCTTATATCAATTCGCGTTTTCCCATTTCGCCTTCAAATAGTATACATTTCACCTTTTCCCGATTCGCCATCTCTCATTTCGCCTTCTCCTACTTCGCCTTATCTTATCTCACCTTTGGCTACATTCGACTTTTCCTATTTTGCCTTGTAATATTGTATTCTGAAAGTCACCAGCAGTACATGATTGTAGTACATCACACTGACTGTGCACAATGTCACAAATTCCAGACAGCAATTACATTTAGTTATGGATGTATTGCCGCATTTCCGTTGCGAGTGGACGGTCCTTCGGATCATACTGTATAGTCAGCCGGCCAAAACCTCTAATATAACTTTTGATGGCATTGGATGTTAAAGTTGTTCCAATGGGTAGGTAAGTATATTTGACCTTTGACATTGAAATTTGACCTTTAGAGGTCAAAATCGCCTTGGCCAACGGGTGATTCTGAAAGTTCATTCCATGACCTTACTTACTTAATTGGAACAACTTTAACATCCGATGCCATCAACACTTTTATTAGAGATCTTTTTGGGTATTGGCTGGCTGACTAGTAAGCATCGTTTCAAAAGATCTGCTTTTTCACCTGGCTGCAAATTGTCGATGGTACTAGGCAACTCTTCCTTTTCCAACTTCATCATGATGCTCTGCACAAGGTTGTCATCTCCTTCTTCAATATTCCATGCGTCAGTTCCTGAGAAGATTTCAAGCAGTTTCATACCAAGAGACCAAACATCACTTGCACCTGTTGTTTTCCAATTTTTGACAACACATTCTGGGGCTTAGTACGCAGGTGTTCCTACATACACGCCACCGACAGTAACAGTTGCAGATGTCAGTGACCTGAATCTTGCCAGTCCCATGTCACATAACTTCACTAATAGACCGACCCTTTGAATCAGGATGTTCGCGGGTTTGATGTCCTGATTAATAACCATCGGGGAAAGGGCATGCAGGTATGCAACTGCCTGAATACACTATCTGGCGACATGAGTCTTTTCCGAGCTCGACAACTATGAACTTTATGGAACAATCTTCAAAAATGACTTCTTCCATGTTGTGACCCTCCACGAATTCAGTGAGAAGGCAGAAACTGTTAGGCTGTCTAGCTACAGCCATCACCTGAACAATGTTCGGATGCCTTATCTTACTGTTGACGAGCACTTCATTGTCGATAGCTTTCTGAATCTGATTCTTCATACGAGCGCCTACGTCAATTACCTTGACGGCAACTATTGTACCTGCCCATTCCCCCTCAAATACAGTTCCGAATGTAAGTTATCCGATGGTGCAGGATTTGTCAATTGTGAAACTATCGGCCAGAATCGTAGGTATCATGCAGGAGTCTTGATCGCTTTCCTTGGTCACACTGGGCAGCTTCGGTAGAACTGCTGTACTTGTAGCAATCTGAGACTGTGGCACTTGGAACGGGGTATGGAATTTAACTTCCACTGGTCTCGATAAATCTGTGAAGTCTCCGAAAGACACAGCACGACAGTAGATGCCTTCTGACTCAACCTTCAAAAAGCATTTTTTTCTTCCAGAAATGATCTCCTCGTTGTCCTTCATCCAGTTGTACTTCAAGTGATCTGTTGTGTTGTGGCACCCTGTGATTATCCCCAAGTAAAGTTGACCATTCTCGAAACCCCATATTTCATCCGGGTGGTGAATAATAATCCCATCTGCATTTTCGGCATGGTATTCTGGAAATGTGAAACTTCGCAGTCCAGTTTCCCCGTTGATCACTTCGTTTAAGAACTGACGAGCGCCCTTCTTGACTGAGGAAATCAGGGCCCAAATCCATAAAACCTCGCTAGGCTTAGTTGCCTGCTAAAGTTCCCAGTTTGTACAGGCCGATGCACACATCTAGCAACCAACTAAGCTAGCAAGGTTTTATGGAATTGGGCCCTGGAAGCCATAATCCAGTGGATCGTATTCGTTTTCATCGATGCCTGGATTTGTCACCTCCCAACACTGATGTTGGGATCGTCATTTCATCGACATTTCTGAATACGAGCGGTGTTTTTCAGTGAAGTACGTTACTTCCAGAGTTCCGTCTATTGGGTCATATGAATAAATACTAGCAAATGCTTTTACTTGAATTTTGCAATACAAATGCACTATGCAATGCTCTACAAATCTGAAGTAAAAGCATTTGCTTGTCTATTATTCATATGACCCATTGTCTGGCCAACTGGTGCGAGTACGTATCTTCCCTGTTGGTGCTCCATCACAACCTGAACTGAAGGGTTCTTGCTGCCAAGATCTTCAGTCTTGGGAGTATTTTCATCCTCACTTTGGTCAACTTCTATCACTTGTACACCTGTATCATTACTCTCACTTGTACCGGTTACCTGCTCCTCAAAAATATGGTTGTTCGCGACGGGTAAAATCCCTGATCTTTTAGATATTTTCCAAAGTTGCAATCATTGCAATTTACATCCTTGAAATCGTGAATCACAGTTCCACTGGTGTTAGTAAGTTCAAAACGCATAGACTTCTCTGTCCCATGCTTTGACACTCCTTCAGGAAAAAACAGGCGCTTTCCTTCATTAACCAAGTCTTCTACAGTGAGATCCAAATTTGAAACTGTGATGTCACGCACACCACTACCTTCGTTTGGATATATCTGTCGAAAACCAGGTTTCGCCACATTTGGTTTGTATCCAGCCCAGACGAATTCGATATGAAGACTGCCTGGTTGATTTTTGTGCGGAACTCTTTGCTTTCTTTGGAACTTCATCGTCCTGAAAAAAAAAACACCCTGGTTTAGTTCCAGATGTCGTATGGTCTTCATTTGGACTGACAGTTGAAATGCAATAATGTACGTGTATGAATACAGTACATGTTAAGAATGTAGTGCCAATGGCACTGTGCCTGCTTGGTGTTTTTGTTAGCATGGTCGTGGAAGTCATCAAAGGCCATATCAGAACCCCACACAAGCCATATCAGATGGCCAAAGAATACACAAATCTGTAGAAGGTTTAACGATCATAGTGTAGCAAACGGGGTTCTTCGGTCTGCCATACCATAGATCAAGTGCCCACACCCATGTGCATGTATGTATGTATGGGTGTATCTATCAATGAGATGGCCGACAGCTTTTCCCACTTGCCACCAGAGGGATCACAAGTCCACATACAATTCATACAGGGTGTCACAAAAACAATTAATGGCTACAATAGCTAAAGTCATCACAGAATATGCGGACCTCATAATTTCAGAGGAACTTTGACCTATGTGACCTAGAAAGGTAGGTCAAATCAAAAACCCGGGATTTATGTGATGTTGTCTCATCAGAGGAACCCATCATAAAAATTCCATATTCTAGCTAGCAGCATTCAGGAGATATGGCCAAAGAAAGGTTTTCACAGTCCCCCTACAGGCAGAGTGTAAAACTGGCAGCGCTAGGTTTCTGTCCAGATATAGGTTTTACCGTAGGGTATCTGTTCACCAAGTTTCAAGTTTCTAAGCCAAGCGGTTTACAAACATGCCACCCCTGTTAACAACGACGGACAACGCGCCATAAGAAAACCTCACTTCACAGAGGTGAGCTAAAAAGGTGTAAAACGTTAAATAAACACGCCGTTACAATCAAACTCTTCTGTCCATCGACTCAGGGTTACAAGGATCAAGATGTTTGACCTGTTTGAAGCAGTGTTCTAAAATTTTCCAAACAGGGTAGGATGACTGCATTTTCTGATGATTTTAAGGCCCCGGATTTTCAAACAGGGTGGGAGTGAAATTCAAACAGGGTGGTGTAATAGAAAATACATTGCAAGTTACATTTTTAAATAGGGTGTACAAATTTGAAACGGGTGGGAAAATGGCCTCTGAATTTTGAACAGGGTGCTCCCGCCCTGTGAAACTGGCCTGGCTAGAAAACTGTGAAGGCTCATAAACCACGAACCTTAGGGTTCACCTCATGCATACCTCAGATTCATTTTTTCTTTTCCCTGTCACCTTTTTTGGGCGTATTTTCTTCATCAAGTCTTTAATCTTTTTCTCCCTTTCCTCTTCGACTTCTTTGACTATTGATTTACTTCCTAAAAATCAACAAGTAATCAATTTATGATGTACGTACATGTAGATGTTGGCAAGACTTATCAGATAGTTATACGCCTACCCTCATTTCAACATAATGAACTGCAAGAAGGGATACTTCAGGTAATCGTGGAAATCATGCAATTAACAATGATATATTCCTCAAATATTTCCTGAGTTTTGGTGCGTAAAGTCATTTTATGTAGCCTACCTGTGATAACAAAGTACTTTCTACCTTCTTTCTGCCAGCCATCTATTGGCATACGGAAGATACCATTGATGGCTGGAACAATGGGTCATATGAATAAAGAGTAGTAAATGCTTTTACTTGAATTTTGCAATACAAATGCAATAGGCAATGCTGTACAATTGTGAAGTAAAAGCATTTGCTAGTCTTTATTCATATGACCCAATGACTCTCTCAGTCTCATCCAGTGCCATGTCCACGTAAGACAATGACGTTGCACCAGGAAATGCTTGGCCTTGAAAGAAATAAAGCAAAATTATTTGTCAAAACAGATAAATATACAGTTGTATATGCATGTATACTTTGATACATGTACATAGAGCTACATTGGCCGTCATTACATGAATGAAAGCAAAAATTCATAACCGAACAACATGAATAATTTTTGATGAAAGTGTGTTCAACAAAAGGCCTACACTACAGACGGTGTCAACTTTACAATCTTCCCTGTCATAGGGGTACAGGAAAGGGCAAAACGGGCCCTTTTTGGGGATGATTACCTCTTAATCAGACCGCCCAGTGTCAGTCGAACGCCATGCCAGCTAAAAATTTCTTGCCCCATAGCTTCATTTGCATTTTGCCAAATTTGGAAGGATGTCTGACTATTCCCACTCATGTTCCCGCACGTGATCCTGGCACTTGTTGGGTGTAAAGACATTTCTGCTAGTGTTAATAGTGTCTACTGCCTTACCCTTTAAATGCATGAAATGAATAATATCGAACAACCATATGTCTTGTTCGATATTATTCATTTCATGCATTTTTATGATCATTATGCGACATTAATATGTTTTCATTCGGCAATTCGATCCCATTGCCGGGAGGTTCCGATTTAAAGTAATATCCATTTATTCCGCGAATTCTCCCAGTCTCCCGAAATAGCAGCCAATGGGAAAGAGCGTTACATCGGCCCGTTAAAAATCATAGGTCAGTTGTATTCGGGGTTGGTTTTATGCCAGGACTTCGCTATAAGCTAGCTTCTGATTGGCCGATTTGACGACAGAAAATCTGTCGGTGGTTCCCCGCCGAAAAGGCACGGAATGTGACAGGGTCAGAAGAGGTGCGACGTAGGAGATGCGTCTGAATGACCCTGTTTCGAGAGGATGTCTCGAACTATGCTCGATGATTTTGAAGAGTCCTGGTTAGAACAAGAGGTCCATGGACCTCGCGCTCAGCTGATATTCTAGGCCGAGTGGTTGGATAAAAGAGGTTCCGCAGCGTATAGCCTAGTGTTCATAATTCGACGCGCGACCATCGCCAGCGACCGATCGCACGATCTCGCGTTCGATGCCGACCCCGTCGCGCGATTTGGTCGGCGTCCGATCGCGAGACTGTAATTACTTCAGTCACTTCAAAAAGCGTCGCCGCCGCAGAACTACATGTATAACACCCAAAATAGATAAGGGTCTTTATCTATTTTTGATAGTACGTTTAAATCATCTACGCCCCGATGGGCGTATGTCAGTGAAACCCCTAGTAACCGGACAACAGTGAATGATGGTCCTCATGTGGACCATCCCTCTATGTGGACCACCCCTCTATGTGGATCGATTTTTGTCGGTCCCAAATAAATCCTTCACATTTTCCTTTAGCTAAGTGGACCACCCCTCTACCTCGACCTGGACTACCAAACGCAGGGTCCCAAAGAGCATGGTGACCCCTCTATGTGGACCAGAAGATGCAAAATCTAGGTATTCGCGTCGTCCATGGTTACACCAAACACATGGAAAAGCTAGATTTCACACCATAGGCTTTTTGTTGGTCCCAGGAATAAACAAACAATTAACACCTTTGGTGTATTAAGCTAGACAAAAACTCAGTCAAGCTAATCAACATTGAATGACTCACTCACATCGAACGGGTAATTAAACATAAACATGGGATCCATCTGTGGTGAAAGTGGTAGTGTCACCGTACAACTCCAATATTTCGAAAATGCCAACCCCCTTTATGTGGACCACCCCTCTATGTGGACCAGTTTGACCCGGTCCCACGCGTGGTCCACTTAGAGGGGTTTCACTGTACTTTAAACGGTCCAACGCACATTGTTTTCTAACCAGCTGAACCTTGGTTCGAAATAGAACATGCAACTAGGCCTTGATTCGAAATTGAACACAGGCATGGAGCATGGGATTGGCTGGAAGTGTCATGCCAATGAAACGCATTTCAATAGCCAGACTTCACCAACAATACCAAGATCTGCCTGACAACCAAAGGGTCCTCCCATCGGGGTCTAGATGATTTAAACGTATGTCGGCTACGCTGGACTATGAATCAACTCCGCGAAGGCGGCGTTCAGATTTTGATCGCGCATCGGACGCCAATGGCCTCGCGTCGAAGTACGAACTAGGCTTTAGCGGAAGGGTAGCGGGTGAAGCCTAGTTTATACTTCGACGCAATACCATCGGCGTCCGACGCGCGATCAAATCGGGACGCCGACTTCGCGGAATTGATTCATAGTCCAGCGTACTTTAGCGACGGCGACCCGTTATGAAATGACTCAAGTAATTACAGCCTCGCGATCGGACGCCGACCAAATCGCACGACATGGTCGGCATCGAACGCAAGATCGCGCGTCGGTCGCCGGCGATGGTCGTGCGTCGAAGTATAAACTAGGCTTGAG
This sequence comes from Notospermus geniculatus, assembly GCA_002633025.1. Classification (NCBI taxonomy): domain Eukaryota; kingdom Metazoa; phylum Nemertea; class Pilidiophora; order Heteronemertea; family Lineidae; genus Notospermus; species Notospermus geniculatus. Next base: position 74,653 of record NMRB01001367.1, read on the forward strand.
TCGAACTTTATGCACCAAATGTGTATGGTCGGCGGATCGGAGAAGTTTGCCAATAATGATTAGAGATGTACATTTTATTTCGGAAATCATATGCATAGAGAACAATAATCATTTGTCTGCTGTGGCGTAGAACGCTCAGTTCTATGACTCTGGACATGAAAATACAGATTATCAGAAATTCTCAAAAAGTGACGGCTGTTGAAAAAAGGACTGATGCTGCGGAATGGGTCATTGACATTTACTCATGCATGGATTTGCTCTTTGGTGATAAACTGCTCACTTGATCCAACCAACAATGAACGGGATGACTGCACGGCGGTTTCGGATATTTCCTAGCAGGAACAAGGAATCACGGACGGTTAGATGATGGGAAATAGACCTCTTCAAAATCGACAGCATGTCTCCCTCAGATGAGTAACTGATCACAATCTGAAAGAAAACAATAAAATTTTAGTGCAGGTGGTGTGTGTCATATAGGCGTGCAAAGGCCTGAAAACAGGCCGTTGTCCAGGGCTAAATTATTTCTGGGCGAGTTACCCTAGCCATCACCTGTAGTACAATATGATCGTGGGCCTTGTGATATCACTGTGTAAACATCCGGCTGGACGTTAGCAGGGCGAAGGTCCAATAGTTTCCTCCGTTTTATCGTTGTCGTTTACATACAAATGCAACTGAACAGTAGACGGTGTTGCATGGCACATACATGTACCGCTTATGGAACCTGACTCCATCATTATTGCCATTTAGTCAAGAAATTGCTATAATCAGTGAATTTCGATTACATCACTCGTGTTCAGTGGACTCCATGACGTTAGAAATCCATGATCACACTTTGAGCCAATAGAAATCTGACGAAGGTGAGTTCATTTCAATCGATTCCACTTTGGCTACGCCAAAAGAAATCGATGAACGAGCTATAATTCTTCGTTTTCAGCCAATTTATACAACGGTGTATAAGCTACATTGACGATGGCTTTCTTTTTAGGATGTCCCATTGAGCAAGGAAACATTTTGCAAGTAAACGGAAGACATCGAATGTCCTCCGTTTGTCATCGTCGTTCCTCCTCAAGTGTGTCTGGTGTATAAACGAGGGGCTACGGTTCCCGGCTGCAGTTTAAGGTTAGTTTTCGGAATCTATATTCCTGAAGCAGCTGGTTCACTGTAAATTTTACACCGTTCGTCCTCCTCTTTAACACAGCTGCAATGATGATGCTGACTTCCTATCGACGGCATCTTGTGGGGGCTTGGTTCTTGCTAGTGCTGTGCAATTTCATGTATGAGACGAAAGAAGTGAGGAATACGATGAGAATACGTACTTACCGTAGAATCACCTTTCTCTGGTCACTTCATTATTTCATGATTTAACTTCAAAGTTCAATGGGAAACACCTTCGTCATCATTATGCATGAACGTAGACCCGGATTACTGACCGCACAACGGTCTATTTGCATCGGCGTTAAGCCTTAAGCAAGGTTCATTGGCACACGGATCCGATCCGTTTCCAGTCCGTTTGCCCCGAGTTTTCCGGATACGACAACGCTGAGGTCCATTTGATAGATTTTTTACGGACCTGAACCGGACCAATTCCGTGTGCAAATGAACCTTGCTTCAGGCCTGCTTTCCATTGGCGCGTTTCCGTGCGCGAAAACGCTTGAAAGCATTGTATTTTTCCGCGCCGTGACCAACGAAGCAGAAACAAACAATGCTCTCGAGCGTTTTCGCGGACGGAAACGCGCCAATGGAAAGCATGCCTAATTCATACTACGACGCAAGACCACCCGCATCGGCGTCCGACGAGCGATCAAATCTGGACGCCGACTTCGCGGAATTGATTCAAAGTCCAGCGTACACCCTTAAGCCTAAAGCCTAGTTCATACTTCGACGCACGACCATCGCCGGCGACCGACGCGCGACCTTGCGTTCGACGCCGATCCCGTCGTGCGATTTTGTCCGCGTCATCACGGGATGCTCTAGCGATAAGTTTTAGTTACATGAGTCATTACGTAACAACGGCGTAACCTATTTTCAACTCCGGAATACCGCCGCGGCATTGGAATTCAATGCATAAACATGAGCCTTTGATCCCATGACCACAAAACTCGTCATTCATTGGTAGATCGCCGCTATCGGACGCAGAGAGTTCAAATTGGTTGAACTCTTGAAAATCGCACGCCAAGGAGTCGTGCGACCTGACGCCGATGACAATCGCAGAGGTACGCTGGAGTATGAATCAACATGACTACGTCGGCGTCCAGATTTTGATCGCGCGTCGGACGCCGATGGTCGTGCGTCGCAGTATGAATTAGGCTTAATTCATACTTCGACGCGCGACCATCGCCGGCGACCGACGCGCGATCTTGCGTTCGACGCCGACCCCGTCGTGCGATTTGGTCGGCGTTCGATCGCGAGGCTGTAATTACTTGATTCATTTCATAACGGGTCGCCGTCGCTAAAGTACGCTGGACTATGAATCAATTCCGCGAAGTCGGCGTCCAGATTTGATCGTGCGTCGGACGCCGATGGTCTTGCGTCGAAGTATGATTTAGGCTTTAGTCAAAAGTAAATAGACAGCGACTAAATTCAATATTTCCTAATATAGCAGTGAGGCACAGTTTTTCTTTTTATTTCCATTGATAACAATTGCTTTGGCACCTTTTTACACCAAAATTATCTTACTGTCCTTTGAACTAATATTTTTGTGAGAGTTTGAATTGTCATCAAAAAAGTGATTTTTTATTCGTGATTTGTTGGTTATAGCACCTATTCATCTTGAAGCACGTTTGTTTCTGAGTAGAATCTAGCTTTCGGATCCTATGGATCTGAAGGGGGGGGGGGCAAAGCTACAGAGAGACTTTTGCAATGATTTTTGTTCGGTTTGCCGAGCTCGTCCGTATTTCATACCCACCGAGTGTTGAATATTCATCAGTTCTCCGTCACAAAGCACGCGCTCGGGGGAAACCACATTGATTGCGTTGCATCATTATTATTGATTGTATTGTGCACTATGGTTTAGTTTTGAAAGGTCAAACAAACTTTGTGGTTAGCTGTCTGCGATAATCGCCTATAGGTTAGAACGTCATCTCGGGCCCACTTATGCCTTATTGTTATTCACATTATTTCTTATTGAAATTCCAAAGGCTCGGTCAAATAGGCCAAGTATGAATAGCGATTATTATTCGTGATCCTGAACTTGCCGCGTCACAACTGGTTGCATTGGCTATAAATGTGGTGTCAGACTGGCAACTGGACAACCCTAAAATAACTTGGTTGCAGAAGCTTCAATTCTTTATTTTAAATATAATTGTGTCCGGAAACATTAGAGCTGTAAAATGCTCAGGTTCTCGATTTTGCGAAGGCGATAATAAAAAAAAACTCATTTTTTGATCAAATTTCAATCGTTCACCAAAAAGTCACTAAACTGTATACCTGGGTCATTTCGGTGGGAAGAGGTGCCGGAGCATTTGTTATGAGTGAGTATAAAAAGAAAAAATGCGTTTCATTAATATTAAAATAAATATTGAATTTAGTCGCTGTCTATTTTACTTTTGACTAAAGCCTAGTTCATACTTCGACGCAAGACCATCGGCGTCCAACGCACGATCAAATCTGGACGCCGACTTCGCGGAATTGATTCATAGTCCAGCGTACTTTAGCGACGGCGACCCGTTATGAAATGACTCAAGTAATTACAGCTTCGCGATCGGACGCCGACCAAATCGCCCGACGGGGTCGGCGTCGAAAACAAGACCGCGCCTCGGTCGCCGGCGATGGTCGTGCGTCGAAGTATGAAGTAGGCTTAATGGTTACCTGAAACGGTTTTATCAACTTCTGGTTATCTGCATAATACTGTAGAGCATTAATCAGGCATCAGGAAACTGAAAACCGCATGAAAATCGGGTCATGCATTTCCATGTTATTGGAATTTAAAAAGGATCACTACACATCTTAACAACCATGTCAGCCAGCGGTGAACAGCACATTTGATGTCATTGGATTTTTTAAACATATAAAAAACATTAAAATAACTCATTTAACTCTGGCAGTTAGGTGTAGTTTCAATGTCTTTTTCTTGTTCAGTCAGTCGTACTGCAGTTATTTCCTTAATATTGATTCTGAGGACAATATTTGGATTTCTGGACAGCACAATTGACCTCACGAACCCACCGCCTGGACAGCCATGGATACCAAGTTGTTTGGTTGTCATGCAGAAACACATCTTAAATTTGGTATAACACTGTTATTAATGATCCAATCTTCATGCAACTTTCACTGAACTCAGTGTTTTTTACTCGAACTACTTTTCAGAGAAAAAAATCATGAAATGCGTTTCAGGTACGGCGACCCGTTATGAAATGATTCAAGTAAATACAGACTCGCGATCGGACGCCGACCAAATCGCACGACGCGGTCGGCGTTGAACACAAGATCGCGCGTCGGTTGCTGGCAATGGTCGTGCGTCGAAGTATGAGTTAAGCCTAGTTTATACTTCGACGCAAACCCTTCGGCGTCCGACGCCCGATCAAATCTGGACGCCGACTTCGCGGAATTGATTCATAGTCCAACGTAGTTTAGCGACGGCGGCCCGTTATGAAACGACTCAAGTAATAAGAGCCTCGCGATCGGACGCCGACCAAATCGTACGATGGGGTCGGCGTCGAACGCAAGGACGCGCGTCGGTCGCCGGCGATGGTCGTGCGTCGAAGTATAAACTAGGCGTTAAGCCTCGTTCATACCATCAGCGTCCGACGAGCGATCAAATCTGGACGCCTATGGCAAGCCGTTTGTACATTAATGACAAAAACTAGGATTTTGTCTCATAAACTGAGTTTTTGTCTCATAAACTGGGTTTTTGTTAACAAAAACTCAGTTTTTGTCACATAATCTAAGATTTTGTCCCTACAACTATCATTTTGTCGACAAAAACTCAGTTTA
>NMRB01001367.1:104195-116728 GCA_002633025.1 Notospermus geniculatus
GCTATTTCCCGGCATGAAATGCCTTTTTCGGCTCTGTGCCGAAGAAGGCACTCTCTGCCGAAAAAGGCACCCTATGCCGAAAAAGGGCACTCTGGCCCGGAAGGGGGGGGTGCGCACCCCCTGCTCCCCCCCTGGATCCGCCCCTGTATCATCGAGATGTAGGTTTCTTGAAGCTCCGCAAAATATTTAAGGAGCTGCAATTTTTGTGAAATTCCACAGGGGTTTCTAAGCAGTTTCTGGGCGGCCGTTATAAGTCCTAAAGGGTTAAGGAGTTAAATGCGCTGTTATACGTGACTGACCCTTCCTCAAGTGAATAGACACGGCAATCACCTTCCTCAAGTAAGGTACAATAGCTGTACTTCCACCTATTAAATCCCCGTGTTTTTGCACTTCCACCTTTGAATTGCCGTGTTTAAATAGACCCGTATCTGAAAAACCCATGTCTATTAGCCCCATCGTCATGATCGAGCTCCATGGGGCTAATTTAAACACAGGTTGAACACAGGTTTTTCTGATAAGTGGAAGTGAATAGACATGGCAGTCACTAGTTTGAGACCCAGCGACAGATGGCCCGGTAGATTTCTCAACAGGAATTGACACAGGAGAGCTCCTGCATACAGCAGCACCTGTCGCCGTGTCAGTAAACCAAACCTCAGGTAGTCTTTATAGGTAGAAGGGCTCGCCAGGTTTTTCGACACACGGCGAAGACACGGGTCTTGAAAAAACACGGGGTTTTAGAATAAGTGAAGTACAGCCATGACAGCTACATGTAATGCCTCAACTCATTCCTTCATGTGTGGCAAGAGTCTCGATTCCTGATTGGTAACTTAGATCATTCAGATACATTGTGTAGATCGATTTGAACAATCTTGTTGAGCATGCATAAGCGAGGTTCCTAAAGGTCAAAGGTTACGTCGGCTGCCACGAGACAGAAAACCTAATGCATCCAGCGGCACTTTAACCAGGACACTACCGTGATAAGTTCCCCGGCAAGTGATGAAATGAAGGAAGCAACTGACCTTGTTTTTTGTCCAGGTCCTCAATCGACGATGTCACTCTTTCCTCTAGTTTGAGTGTGTCGAGTTCTTCGGCATCTAAATCTGGATAGGAGGGGGTCACAGACTTCTCACGTGGCACGTCTTCAGGTTTCTCAACATGCAACTGCTCCTTTAACTCATTTCCTATAAAAATACATACACAGTCCAGTTACACAACCAATGACTAAAGCTGTGTTCATGTCCAGACTGAAGACCAAATTTCCCAGTTCGCATTCGGGAATGCGCACTGGCTAGGCCAGTCTGGCTTAAGGCGTGTTCACATTAGCGATCTGAGAACGGCCTAAACAGCTAAGTGCACATTAAGCATTCACACTACAAAATTTTTAATGCGATTGTATTTATTTGTATTTTATTTTTCCGTCAGGGCCGAGGCCATAGCTTTATTGGCCCTGGTAAGTATGGAGGAGGCCATATCAAGCTACTCAATGTCATGTTCCTCACTTGGATGGGGTCTTTTACTTGCCCTTGCAAAGAAACAAGGTACAAACAAGGACCACAACTTACTGTCCCCTGCAACAGACATGAAGAGCCGGGAATGAAATCCCATATGGCCTGGCCTGGATTCGAACCCGGGACCTGCCACTTGCTCAGTGGACGTGATAACCACTTGGCTATCAGGGCACACGGTTTAATGCGATCTTGAGCCGGTCTATCACATCCGCTTCTTGTGGCGATCTCAGGCTGATTCAGATACAATGGGCCGGTCTAAAGTCAGATTCCAGCGAGTTGAGAGCGGCATATCAAAAGGAACCACATGTGGTGCTAATCAGTGCAGGCCTGCTCTGGCAATGAGATGTGCTGACCTACACTTGAGAACCAGGGAATGGGATGTAAAATGATATGGCTGTGGGTTCTTGACTGCTCTCAACTCACTGGAATCTTACTTTAGACATGTGTCTGAACAGTCTGGAACGATCCAGTCAGCGCGGTGACACTACGCACCAAACTGTTCAGACACATACATGTATCTCGACTGGCCCAGGGTAGCCGAATTGGCCTGAGATCGCTACAAGAAGTAGACTCGACAGACAGGCCCGAGACCGCATTAAAATCTTTGTAGTGTGAACAGTTTTAACATTAAAATGCGCACTAACTGTTTAGGCCGGTCTCAGATCACTTTAAAGTGCTGATGTGAACGTGCCTTTAGACTGGCTCTTCCTCCACTTCTGTGTGGTGCTCTGCCATGGGTGTAATGTGGCAGACAGCAACCAGGCAAAGATGATTAAACTGAAAGTCGTAAAACATGTCAAAGTGCAACTTAACATTCAAACAGTAAAGTGTTTTTACATGTACTTCACGACAGGACAAAAATGTTCAACACTGACCTTCTTCATCTGAGCTCTCATCGATAAATGCAGGTCGTTTTTCAATGGTAACGGTCTCAGGTTCCTTGACTTTGATTGAGAAACTCACACTAACTGTAAGAGATAAAAGGTGAATTTGTAGGGGATCATCTCAAAACTGCTTGATGCCCAGAGACGACAACCTCGTTCCCAGGGCTTAACGTTGGCTTGTTAAGCCCTGGCTTCAGAACTGAATACCTCGGCTGTGATTGGCTATCGGCGTGACGTCATACGCAATTTGAAATTTGAAATATCCATGAAAATGGATTAAAATATGGTGTATTTCATTTTATTTTTCATATCATAGGAAACATTATTCTTTCTGATGATAGACATACATGTAAATGTTCATAATACAGTTAAACGAAAATATATTTTTTTACAATCATTTACTGTAACCGAGGTTGAAATAAGCGTTGGGGACGAGGTGCCAAGAATCTTGGAAGTGAATCCAGGGTCTAACGACCGAAGCCGAAAATGACCTCGTCCCAAGGCAAAAGCAGAAGAAATTACAAGTTAGATCCTGGGGAACGAGGTTGCAGGGACGAAATTTTTTCATCTCTCTCTGGCATGTCTGGGCCCCCTCCCCCTTCTAAATGATGAAAAAAGTCTTCATCTGGCATCAACATTTTTATTTCAGAATTACTTGGTGTTTCTATGGAGGACCAATAGGGTACATGATAAAACATGATAATCTTCCTATACGGTGTCTCGCCATTTCGCCTACAAACATTTCGCCTACAGCCATTTCGCCTACCATCATTTCGCCTACTGCCATTTCGCCTACAACCATTTCGCCTACAGCCATTTCGCCTATTCGGCATTTCGCCTACCCGCCATTTCGCCTACTAACCAATTCACCTATTTGCCATTTCGCCTACTAGCTATTTCGCCTACTAGCTATTTCGCCTACTTTCAATGACTTTCAGTGCCAGCTGTTTTGTTTGAACTGGAAGGAAAACTTTGTGGCAAATCAGGATTTCCAGATTGATATTGGTTGTTTACTGGATTATTGAGTACAGTAATTAAGTACGTAGGCCTACTGTAAAAGATGAAATTTTGGTCAGGAAATTGCTGACCCCCAGACGAAAAAATTTCGTCTCACTGCTTAGCGGAAGCCCTGATCAAGTTAGGTCGACAACAACATACATACTCTTGGTTCCACCATCCAAAGAACCTTGAGATCTGTCATCTTCTAGAGCTACCCCTACACTGGAATCAGGACATTCAGGAACAGTCGCTACAACACCAGTATGTGAAGCTTCTTGAGGTTCTGCCTCCTCTTGTTCTTTTTCTTTTTCCTTCAGAAGTTTGCTTTGGGCCCTTTCCTGTAAAACAAAAAGCAAAATCCAACTAAAGCTTGATTCATACTTTTGCGGTGGCGCCTTCCGCTGGTACGAATTCACGTCACAACAGCGTCATGCCTAACGTCACGAGTCCGTCAATGATTATGCTACTTGCTTGTGCTCAACTGTTCTGCTGAGACGTCTTGACATTACACAAGACAGTGCGCAATCAGAATCCACTTGAGTTCATTCCACTTCATTGTTTTGCAAGTTGCGCTTGAATCTCGTGTCAATAGGCAGTGCAAGTCATGAGTTATGACCACGATGGGTCCTGTAGTATAGTACCGTGACCTCGATGCAAGACATCAGCACTAAAGTATGAATCAAGCTTTAAGCCTGGCATACATCGGCCTTGCGACTGTGAGCAACTACCGGCAATGGCGTTTCCAGCAACGGTTCGAGACTACCTGGAACCAGCAGCAACTGATCAGATGCTCATTCAAACAGGCCAATGTGTGCACACTGGCATTGCTATTGCCGACTGTTGTTACTAATTGCAGCCAGTTGCTCATGTTCTACTCGTTGCCAATGGTCGCTTCTAGTCGTCTTCAGTCGCTTCCGATGTACGCATGCCGGCAATGAATTTCCTCGTTTGTGGAGCACAGCTGGTCATGTTAAATCATGTGAACCACAAAAATCACTCCTGAGTGGTCCGATTGGAAGAGATCGACAATTTCCTTGTAGCATTCAGTACTTTTGCCTGTCCGATGTGCGCGCTCCAGATTGAAGACTGGATTGTGCCACTTGTTGCCGCAATGAGCTGTCATAACCGATGTGCGTGGATCGCGTACATCGATAGTGAGTTTAGTTGCTTCCAGTCGCAAGGCCACTGTATGCTTGGCTTTAGAAGTTGAACTTATTTCTCAGTTCATACAGCAAGAAAGAGCACTGAACCTAGTCAGATAATTGCACTGCACTAGTTCAGAGGGATCAGTGTAAAACAGGCAAGCAATTCCAACAGAGTTGGAAAGTGACTTATTCTATTTTAGATTATTCCATCTTGAATGGTGAAGCAGAGACAGAGAAGTCAGATGGAACCTCCTTATTCCATCCACGACAACAGAAACCTGGCCAATCAGCAACCGGAGTTTAAACAACAAACTCACCTTTTCAAAAATCGCCTTCTTGAACATGTAGTAAGCATAAAACACATGACCTTCATTCAGAAACTGGAAGCGTATATCCTGTTTATTTCTGACGGTGGTTTCAAAATCCGCACCATTGCGAGCGACATATTCCGCCATTTTGTCAATGATTGGCTGTAAATCTGGTGGCGGAGGAATGATATTCGAAGAGGGAACAGCACCCGCCTGGTAACTGCCATTTTGACTGGAATCAAAGATAAACTAGAGTTGAAAACAAAGAAAATGTTTAGAACACGAAGGCCCAGGATTGTTTTCAAATTTTGAATCAGGTGAACAAATACCCTAATTTCACAGAAATAAAGCTTAGCGCACATGTCCGACAAAACTCAATGCGTTAGGGGTGTCTGTTAAAATCGACTGTCCTGGCGGAATGACGAATCGACAGCGTTGGGTCAGTCGACTTTAAAAACACCCCTAACGGATCGAGTTTTGTCGGACATGTGCGCTAAGCCTAAGACCGATTTATTATGAGTGCCTGTGACTTTCCCCAGTACAGGACAGCATGACTAGGCCACCGTCTCCTTGTTCTTCTTTGGCGCACATTTTCTACCCGCCGCATACACTGGTAGGCCTTGTTATGCAAAACGCACGGTGAGTAAGTGCGGCACTCATGATAATCATTCTTCATCGGTTATCCAAGCACTGCTTACAAATCGTGATGTAAACCTTTTGCACAAAGGGGTAGGCAAGACGTCAATCATCCATGGTCAGCTCGCTTCATGGATTCTAACCATGAGGTGCAAAGTTATGCAGTGGGCTTGGCTTGAACATCCAGAACTGGTCTTATTTCCATGAAATTAGAGTATGTCGCTGTTCAATGGAAAAGGAACTCCCTAAATATTGAGGATCTAAATTTAGAATGCCTGAGTGGCAGGTATCAGTCAAGTCAGAGTTTCAAAATGTTATTCTACACTCTTCCCTGTTACGTCAAAAGAGCCATTCACAACTGTCCTTCCACAAATGAAATGTGATATACAGGCAATGGGCCTGTGCACAAGTATGTGAACCCCTAGTGTTAGTATTTAGTTGATCCTCCCTTGGCTGCAATGACTGCAACCAAACGTTTTCTGTANACGTACTGACATCACACCAGGAGATGGACAGAACTAGAATCACTCAGACTTCACAACAGACAGACAGGCAAAAGGCCTACTGAAATTGACAAATTTTTGGTCCCAACTTGCCAATCTCAGAGTGACTGATGACTGGTTTTGTGGTGGAGGGTCAAATTTGTCAATTTCGGAATTGTCTGTCTGTTGTGAAATTCGAGTGATTCTGTTTCTTTATCTCCTGGTGTCATGTTGGTACATTTAGGCTCATTTTCTGTGCGACTTACTGGTTTTGTAGCGGAGGGTCACATATGTACTTTTGAATTTAAAAGACGTACCAATCTCTTGCAATACTGCAAGATGGGGAATTCTCAACCACTTTTCACCTCTTGGGAAATTGTGAGATTGGGCACTATGGGCCGTATGCACCAGCGAAGATTATCTTGAATTCAGGTTCAGCCACTGCTTTTCATTGTTCAGGTTTGCCAGGGCATGATGTGACAAAGGAAAAGTTGTGGCTCAACCTGAGTTCAAGATAATCTTTGTTGGTGCATACGACCCAAAGGGTTGAGAATAAATCAATACTGGGCCACGTTGAAGTGAACGTGGGAGCGTGCATGCACAGAATAAGCGACAGTGTATGGATATGTGTCACGTCCCACCAGTTGGCCCGCTACACTCTACTACTTGCATGACTTACTGAGGGGAATTTCTCCCAGAATCAAGGAGACTTATTTTGTTCATCAGCTTAGCATACGCTGTATCTTGGACCTGATCTGAAGACAGCTGATAACGTGAAGGTGACTGAAAAAAACACGGGAAGAACACATTAGCTAAGGTGCTCATAACTGTCATGAATAAATACTGTACAATCGGATTTGTAACATCACTTTGGTAGACCAGCCCACTTCATTACTATGATGGTCACATGGCTGAAGTCCGTAATACAAGCTCCGTTCTGATTGGTTTACTGTGTTTGTAATACAAACACAGTAGGTCAAATGACATTTCACTTTAAATTTCAGTTGAACTGACGCTAATTGGCCTAATGTGACATTGACAGGCCTATTCTGAATTGATTGAGTAGAGGTGATCAGCTCTGATCATTCCCGAATAGGAAGCATTGGCCGTGCATCACAAATGACCATTGCTTTCAATGAAAAGTGATCGACCCGGGGTGATCAATTAGGCAATCAAGATGATGCCCTTTATGTGACAAACCATCCAACCATAGGGTACACCTTAAATGACATGTCCAAGGACATTAGCGAGGTTTAGGACCTTTCCGACTTCGGCTTCAACTACTAGAATGAATTGAGTCGCCGTCGACATCCTTCATAACAAGAGGCCCATGGGCCTTGCGCTCAGCTGACATTTGATGCCTCGGCTTGATAAGGCACACTGCAGTCTTAGGAACGTTAGTCGGTGTATTAAACTTCCAATATGGCCGCCAGGTGGCGTAACCCAAAAATCATCGAATGTGCTAGAACTCAGGAACGACTTGACCCAGAGCGCTCAAATGTGCTACGTGGCTCCCTCTAGATGACCTTTATGTGCATGTGAAGTTTTGGCCCAATCAGACATCCAATATGGCCACCAGGTGGCATAAGTTAAACCCAACAATCATTGCAGTCCTGCAACTTGGGAATAACTTGACCCAGATTGCTCATAACTGACATGTTCCTCCCTCTGTCATTATTACACTGTTACATGTACAGTTGTGCTCAAAAGTTAGTGAACCCCACCATGGAATGCATATTATCATGGTGTATTCCAAGAATTGTTGTTTTATTGTAAAGCTCGCCTATAAATCATGTACATTGCAGGACATTCTCTTCCCTGTTACGTCAAAAGAGCCATTCACAACTGTCCTTCCACAAATGAAATGTGATATAGAGGTAATGGGCCTGTGCACAAGTATGTGAACCCCTAGTGTTAGTATTTAGTTGATCCTCCCTTGGCTGCAATGACTGCAACCAAACGTTTTCTGTAATCGGAGATCAAATGCTGGCATCTTTCTGGTGAAATCCTGGACCATTCCTCATCACAGAATTGGCGTAGTTCATTCAGGTTTGATGGTTTTCGCTTATGGACGGCACGCTTGAGGTCAGTCCAGAGCATCTCAATTGGATTGAGGTCTGGACTCTGACTTGGCCATTCCATTACGGTGTTTGGACCTCGGCATTTCCAGTCAGAGTGTCTGACGTCCCCAGAGAACCCCCTTTTAAACTGAGAAGCAGTGAACAGTCAACAGTGAACAGGGACACTAAGGACCAGGGATGGTCAACGGGTACAAGTTGCATCATACCACGGCAAGTTTTTAGCTCAGCTTTCAGCTGAGCTAGTCATATGTATACTGAGTGGCGTCCGTCTGTGTGTGTGTGTGTCGTCCGTGAACCTGGCACGTTTTGCAACCGCAAGGCCCAGGGCCATGAAAGTGGGTGGAGTGGTAGGCCTTAGGGAGGGCTTGAAACAGAAGCAAAAAAATTCCCGATTTGACCTATGTTCTTTGCTACCGCCTCCATGCTTCACCGTAGGCATCAGGTTTTTTTCCTCAAAGGCTGCATTTGGTTTCCGCCAAACGTAACGTTTATCATTTTGATTAAAAAGCTCAATTTTGGTTTCGTCTGTCCACAAAACCTTTTTCCAGTAGTCAGAAGTCCTGTCAAGGTTGGCTTTCGCAAACTTCAGCCTTGCGTCTTTATGCTGCTTCTTCAGCAGGGGCTTTTTTCTTGCCACCCTGCCATGGAGGCCAGATTGGTTCAGTGTTCTCCGTAGTCGATCTGTGAACCTGTACACCTGCCTGTTCTAGGTTCTGTTGGAGTTCCCTGGAAGTTATCCTGGGGTCCTTGGAAACCGCTGAAACCAGTTTTCTGGTTGTTCGTTCCGAGATTTTTCTGGGCCGGCCACTCCGAGGCAAGCACGCTGTTGTTCTGAAGGTCCTCCATTTGTAGACAATCTGGCGCACAGTTGAAATGTGTAGTCCCAACTGCTTGGAAATGGTTTTGTAACCATCTCCTTGCTTGTGGGAAGCAATAACACGCTTCTTCAGGTCTTCTGACAGCTGTTTGGACCTCGGCATTTCCAGTCAGAGTGTCTGACGTCCCCAGAGAACCCCCTTTTAAACTGAGAAGCAGTGAACAGTCAAACATGCATGACTGCACGCCAAAGAGGGACACTAAGGACCAGGGATGGTCAACGGGTACAAGTTGCATCATACCACGGTAAGTTTTTGGAATTTTTCTGGGCATTGTGGATGTCTGTTTTGGTTTATGATAGGGGTTCACATACTTCTGCACCGGCCCATTTCCTGTAAATCCCATTTCATTTGTCGAAGGACAGAAGTAAATGGACCTTGGTTGTAACAGAGGAAGAGAATGTCCTGCAATGTACATGATTTATAAGCGAGCTTTACAATAAAACAACAATTCTTGGAATACACCATGATAATATGCATTCCATGGTGGGGTTCACTAACTTTTGAGCACAACTGTACATGTCCTGCACAGCTCTCCATGTGCAAGACAACATATGCGACCCAGTCTGGGAAAACCAGGCACAAGTCTCGAGCATGTGACAAGGCCTCGTGACTACCATGTTAGGTCAACTACTCATTGCTGAAGAATAGCCTCTCTCTGTTACCATAACAGCTGAATTGATTTCAGCCTTTGTGGGGGGTAACCATTGCTGTAACCATTAACCATTTCCTTCTGGGAGACATGTGCCTGGTTTTCCCAGATCAAGTCACACATACAGGACCGGTACTCATGATGTACATACGCCATCTCATTCCTCATTTGAACAGGGAGAACAGTTGCCTCAGTTCCTGGAGGCGCAGGCTGTCCCTCCTGGGCAATAGTGACTGGATCGGAATCTCCACCTGATGGAACTGGGGAATCCGTCGAGCGAATACTGTTCCTAAAACAGAATAATTCGGTTGTAACAGAGGAAGAGAATGTCCTGCAATGTACATGATTTATAAGCGAGCTTTACAATAAAACAACAATTCTTGGAATACACCATGAAAATATGCATTCCATGGTGGGGTTCACTAACTTTTGAGCACAACTGTAGAGGTACACGTGTACAAAGTTTCAACATGATAGTTCAAACCATTATCAAAATGTAGCCCTTTGAAACTTTTCACAAAACGCCCCCTGGAGGCCAAAATAGGAATCCAACTGTGGTCAAAGTCGAACTCGATCTAGATCTTAGGCCCATATATACACCTACCAAAGATAAAAAAGATTCGTCAAAAAATAAAGGCGCTAGAGCGCTAACGAACCAAAAGTTTACGGACGTACCGCCGGACCACCGTACGGACTGACGCACGACAGACCACCACTCAATGACCCCAACCACACCATAAGCCCTGCTGGGCCTTGCGGCCAAGCGGGCTAAAAACGACATTTTGGTCACAACGCTCGCAGCGACGCCGTGTGGTGCTAGTACTGCGCCGTCCTCATTACATAAGGCCAAAATTCAGGCAGTGAGAGACATCTGGTGGCAACACATGAAGTGATGTTGTATCCCTCGTTACTTCATCGTTCGCAGTTAAACCTTGTTTGATTCCTTTATGGTATTATTCAATCTTATTTGATTCTTAAAGATAATGTATCACGGGTATTTTCGCGGGCCACGAAAATCATTGTTTATTGACATTTTGTTTGTTTATGTCTACCGGTAGTCTTTCTTTGTCTTATGAGTACCCGGTAATTTATTGGAGGCATACCCCTCTAGAAAATTCTTTTGAGACCGAAAGTATTCAATTTGGTGGGTTGGCATGTTCCAAAAGTCCAAAATAACATAACGTAAACATCGATGTTTACAAATAAAACATTGAATGTGAACAATGAAGTCGTGATACATTATCTTTAACCATTAGGTCTTCATTGGCTGCAAACAGCCTGCCATTATCCACCTGAAACAGCCTTCAATCCGAATCCAAACAGCCAAGTGGACACCATGCCTAATTCTACTTTTACAAAGAACCATCCAACCCTATTTCCTGAGCCCTTTTTACACGGTGCCGGTGCGTTCCGGATCGAGACTAGATCGAGGAGGGTTCGGTTATTTTTCCCCGTGTAAAAGCGAAACAACTGACCTCCACCTTCCTCGGGCCAGTTCAGTTCGCCGCGTGAGTCTCGGGAAGGTGGAGGTAGGTGCAGGCCGGTTATTCTCTCATGTAAAAGCGAACCGACCTCGACCGGCCTCGACCTTTAAAGGGCACCGCACACTGGCGACAAAATTGAGGAGACCAGCGACCCGACTGTCGACTACGACGTCGCAGGCGATAATCACCTGTGAGGTCGCTGAGCTATTTCGCACACGACAATTTCCTAGGACGATCCGCAAACGGGCGACTATTTTGCTGGAGACGGTCGCGGTAGCAGTGGACTGTGCCAAGCGACCAAAAGTTCAACATGTTGAACTTTCGGTCGCTGGTTGCGGAGACGTACCGCGCGACCAAATTGTGTAATTCAGTCGCGTAACAATCTGCCGCAAAGAGGAGACCAAAAAGTAAAAATGTTCAGTCGCTGGCCTGGTTGCAAGGCCGATCGCCCAGAAAATCGCTCAAAAAATCGCTATTGTGCGCTGCCCTTAAGGGAGCTTCTACTATGTCATTTCTGCGAAAACAGCTGAAATTCTGGAGGTCCTACAGGCGTATGGTTGAGGGCTGGATTGATTGGGACAATCTCATTCTATAAGGAACGAAACCCCTAACTTTAATCGGGTCAACTTGGTCTATTTCTTACCGGAGTCTTCGTGACGGCTAGTATCCTCTTGATAACCACTTGTACTTTCTCGCTCAGCACTCTTTTGTAGAACCTGCACCAGAAATAAATTGACTGAGTACTGAGGACGACTTGAATACATCTCCAAATACATCTTTATGACGACTTAAAGGAGTTAGACGCCGAAGTTGTAAACAAGCTGGTTTGTTTACAAACATGGTCGGCAAACTAGTTTTATTCCTTCGTGCAGGCGGCAGCACCAGTAGCGCCCCGTGATCGTTAGACTGGTTCCCGGTCCGATGCAAATCACTCACGATATTCACGTCAGTACATATCACTGACAATAGGTGGCAGCACCGCAGGCGTCGCGTGGATAGAGAACCAGTGAGTGAGTGTTTACAACTTGGACGTCCAGCTCCTTTAAATACATCTCCAAATACATTTTCATGACGACTTTAATACATCTCCAAATGAGAGGTCTCGAAAAAATAGAGAGCTTGAGAACCGGCTATACTTATCCACCGAAACGTATACGTACATGTATCCCGATACCTTCCCAACTAAAAACAAGATGACATTGTAAATGTCTGATGGTTCCCGCTTGTTAAGAGGACCTTACAGGTATGACAGGCAGCCTGCTGGCAGCCATTTTTTGATGTGCTCCAATCAAATCATCAGGTTTGACCTTGACCTTGACCTCTGATCATCAAGGCCATTGCATAATCAAAATGGGCATCCTCAATAACTTAATAGTGGGTGATATCACGCTTCCACCTCTGCCATAGGCAGAGATATATCAAATTATCAAAGTATGACCTTGACCTCTGATCATCAAGGTCATTGCATAATCGAAATGG
>NMRB01001367.1:128195-142218 GCA_002633025.1 Notospermus geniculatus
GGGGGGGGGGGTCTTAAATAGTGGCGCCACCTATCATGTAAGTGAATATACTACTTGGAGCCCATCTGGAAGCTACAGTGAGGACCCCTTTATGGGGAATGTGAACTTCAATATTACTGTTCTTTGAGCAACTCTGGGTAGGCCAAGGCCTATTTTCTATCCAGTTTCCAAAATGTGATTATTCGGGTGAATATGGACGGAAATTGAAAATTCTTGGATGTGCGTGCTAGGAATTGAATGAATTTGGTGTAGAACATTGTTCGAATATGATTGAAACCAAAATTGTCATCTATTAGGTTACACACCAGTAATTGGCCAATCAGGGCCAGGTTGTATACAAAAAGTAGTACTATTAAAATCGGCATTTCCCCTTTAACACAATTTATTCGGTATGGATATTTTTCTAAATCCTCTTTTGGCTCAACATGACATAAAATAATGTTTGTTAAAAAATCGGATGCATTTTTGGAAGTGTTGTATGTCTTAGATTCCTCCGCAGGGGCGATTGACTGCTATGGTCTCCGGTAGCCAGCTCACTGCTTCTCTCCGCTCATCAGTGACCCCTCTCGGGTTCGGACCCCCCAAACCCTGATATTATCACGGTCAACCCACAGCGAAAATTATGTGGTTTGAAAATCTAGCTGAGGTCCTTGTAAGCCCCAAATATTACAATCATCGGAGCGTCTGGGTGCGAGTGACAGGATGGTACTTTGTGGTCTCTTTAATGGAAAATGGCTTGGATTTCTATTACTGGTGTGCAACCTAAACACGAACTGCTGTGATTGGTGAAAGAACTTTTTTCTGTCACGTTTTTTGGGAAAATGACAGCGATGATGGCTGTAGCGGCAAAAAAGATGAATCGATTGACGTATGTTTCGTCAAATTTGACCCAGCCGATGCGGAGCTATCGTTCATAAACCTCGCGCCACTCGAAAGTAGAATGGAGAGTAGTCACTTGGACATGAACTAAAACCAAACTCAACGACCTCCCCTATATCACACGGATGTTTTATTTCATCAATAAGTGGAAGACATCGTGTCGCTTAGGACAATAACAAAATGTACATTTTGTTATTGTCGTAAGCGACACGGGTGTTTCAAAATGAAGGAGGCCAAATCCTTCACTGAGAAGACGAATCTGGAACAGGGCCGTCGAAACGTGGGGGAGAACCCTCGCAAAAAAGATGATGAAGACCCTTGCCCGACACTGAACTTCTTTCCTCCCCAAAACCTAACCCGTTTAATGGACTGTGGCAACGCGTGCCCCATAAAACATTTCGTGGCAGCCCCTGTCCCACCTTGACAACCTTAAGGGCTCCGACTCATTAGCGCGATTTGTCGCTGCGACGAAAACAATCTTTCTTGTTCGAAACCATTCAGCCGAACCATTTGTAGAAAATGTCGCTGAGCGGAAAATTTGAGCGACAAATCGCGTCAGTGGGTTCAGGCCTTCACGCCCCCCCCCCCAGCCGAGTTGACGAAAGGAAGCTGCTTGTTGTCCTGAACTGTCACCGACAAAATGTGACCAAATGGGACCAATCCTGCACGGAAATCAAGCCTGAGCCACCGGTAAGCAGGTATACGGGCAAGTGCTGAAGACTCTCAGTGCCCCATCATGACCCCTGTCGTAATCCTGACGAGAAGGAGCTTTAGCAACCTTGAGACATTCAAAGATTACCGTCTGTCAACTGCTAATCTCTAATAATCTCCTCACTAAAGCCAATCAAAGAGCAAATTTAAAATCTAACATGTTACTTTCAACATGAAGGGACGCCGTGGATCTCACAAGACACCGGTTTATATCGCACATCGACCTTGCGACTGGAAGCAACTGAACGCAACAGTCCCTATCGATGTACGCATTCCGCACACATCGGTTACGACAGGTCATTGTGGCAACATGTGGCACAATCCAGTCATCAATCAGGAGCGCGCACATCGGACAGGCAATGCTACTGAATGCTACACGGAAATTGTCGAAGTCTTCCGATCAGACCACTCGGGAGTCATGTGATAAACATTCACGTGACCAGGTGTGCACCACAAACGAGGAAATTCATTGCCAGCGCGCATACATCGTGAAGCGACTGAAGACGACCAGAAGCAACCGTTGGCAACGAGTAGAACATGAGCAACTGGCTGGCGGCAACAGTCGGCAATAGCGTTGCCGGTGCGCGTACATCGACCTGTTTGAGCATCTGATCAGTTGCTGCTAGTTCCAGGTAGTCGGCAACCGTTGCCGGAAACGGCATTGCCGGTAGTTGCTTCCAGTCGCAAGGCTGATGTAAGGTAGACTTAAGGGACGTAAGCATTTGCTACCGACAGCAATATGGAATGACACCGGGTGGTTGACAAGAGTATGGTGATTTTGAAGAGAGTTACGTTGGAATGTCTTGACACAAGTTAAAGGGCGACTTTTTTGCCGACAGCCGGCGCCACCGGCGGTGATTGCGTCATTCTCCAATACCGTAGTCTTGCCTTTCGCCCCAGTGTTGGAGAATGCATGATTACAATACAATGCATGCGTGGATGCCCTAGGAACGAGGGTTAGTCTCCATGTGGCGAGGTTAATAAGCGGTAGTTTAGAACATTGTCAATAGAGGTCTCCCTTAACGTGGGTATGTTTAGAGCGCGACAGGGAGGGAATGCAGTGTCTCTTTAACACAGATCCGTAAACAGGCGTCAGACCTCGTCAGCAGACGTCATACGACAGACCCACTACAAGTACCGCAATATTAATATGAGAATGTAGCTCATTTGATCACATCTCGCCCAAGCCGAGATGTTAGCCCTAGGTGACCGACAGGCGGTCATTCCACGTGGCTGCCATCATTTGATAACAGGTTATTATTTCGCCGTTTTGTTGACATTAGCTTGGGTGTGATTCCGATGAATACTTGTAGCGTTAATGGACATTTTCCCACTCTATGACCGGGGTATTGGTGTGGTAATAGGAATATTGCGGACCTCGAGTAGAAATCGGAATACCATGCTTGCTCATTTTACCTCAATTGATGGGATAGACAGTATTGACATTTTGTCTCTGGCGTCTAGCTCCCGCGCTTGCCCATTTTACGTTTTATGTCTAGAGACCTTGTGGCTTGCCCGTTTTACGTTTTATGTCTAGAGACCTTGTGGCTTGCCCGTTTTACGTCTTACAGTGTGTAGGACACACCTTGTGGCTTGCCCATTTTACGTCTTATGGAGGACACCTTGTGGCTTGCCCATTTTACACGTCTTATACAGGACACCTTGTGGCTTGCCCATTTTATGTCTTATGTAGCACACCTCGTGGCTTGACCATTTTACGTCTTGTACGGGAATGCCTTGTGGGATGCCCATTTTACGTCTTATGTAGGACACCTGTGGCTTGCCCATTTCACGTCTTATGTAGGACACCTTGTGCCCCATTTTACGTCTTATGCAGGACACCTTGTGGCTTGCCCATTTTACGTCTAATATAGGACACATTGTGCCTTGCCGATTTTACGTCTTATGTAGGACACCTTGTGTCTTGCCCATTTTACGTCTTATATAGGACACATTGTGCCTTGCCCATTTTACGTCTTATGTAGGACACCTTGTGCCTTGCCCATTTTGCGTCTTATTGGACACCTTGTGGCTTGCCACACCCAACAAACAACAGACACATGACGTGAGAGCAATGTTTCAGTTCCCCCTCTCCATAAAGTTGGGTTTCATGCAAAAAAATCGTCTGTGATAAAATCCACAGAGAGATATTTCCATTCCCACAGCGGTAGCGGTGTCTTTATCTCTGTGCCTTCACAACGGAACATTCTAATAAATATGATACCATGTCGAGCCAGAGGTTACTTAAATATGACGACGCAAAAAACATTAGTTTTTACCCAGCGGCGTAAAATGATCTAGTATAAGTATAGACGATATTAATAGTTTTTATTTCAGAATGCCAATACGAATAAAAATAGTCGCGGATTCCAACTGGCTTTTTGCTCATGGTCGTTTTTGTAGACTCTGGAAATTAAACGAAGTAGACATGTCTGTCCCACAGAAAAATATCGCCGAACAAGCAATAAAAAAGGATTTTTATTGGATGTTACATGTATCCGATTCATATCCTAGGAAAATAAAAAATATATATACAAATTGGGCCATAAATGAATATTATATTCATCTCTACTACATGTAGCTTTCTCCTCATGATGGCCAGTTTTTTTGTAATTGTGTTTTTCTGTTTGTTAATGTACTTTTTCGTACATTTGGTGGTTCCTTTCAGAGTGATGAATTGCTGCCCACCCAAGGCCAGACTTTTTTATTCCTTGTTTCGCGAACCCGCCGAATTGGGAATGCCCCGAATTTGGAAAAAAAATAAAATTTTATTTTTTACAATTTCTCACGCCCGCCAATTTCTTTAACTGAAAAAAAAAGAATTATTTTTTTCTTCATTTTTTTCCGAACGCCGCCCAGAACATCGGGCCCCGAAAGTACCTTTTCGCAGAAGGTACACCTTTACTGGCCTACCATAATCTCACGCAATAATGCCAACCCTCCTTTGCAGTTTTGTGCGTTATGCATTGAGTACGTTGCTCAAGACTGCTGCTCAAATATCATGGTACATTTAAATAAAAAATTATTTTTTTCCTATCCTCCGATTGAAGCATTGTTGAGAAATGTGAAAAGCTACCAAAAATAAAATTTATTTTTAAATTTTTTCCGCCCTCCTCAAACATTTTTCCTAAAAAAACCCTCGAGAAATAAGGATTAAAAAAAAGTCTGGCCTAATTGACCATTTCCTGCCAGATCTTCTACGAGTAAGCTACTCAGGTAATCAAATTTGCTTCACGACACAGCAAGTGGTCAAGTTTAACATCTTTTTAATTTGTAAGCTAAGTTGTAAATTTCAACTTTTCTTGACCGCCTGTTGCGTTGGACAGATGCAGCACACGTGGGGATCATTACCACTTCGTGCTGCACCTGTCTGTGCTACACGGAATAATATGGCGAATTAAAAGATTCTGCATGCCTGAGTATGCAAATTAAACATGTACATGTATTAATGTGCATGTACATACTAATGTAATGAACAAATGTAATGTAATGTTCTAATGTAATGTACTAATGTAATGTACAAAATGTGCTAATGTACATTACATGTACTAATACATCTCGTACTTCGAGAGTAATGGTATGAACTGAATGAGGCAGACATAGTTTTGGTGCAAAAACCGGAAAAATTGCCCTTTCAGAAATGGACATGAAATAACAGATTTCTAAGGTGAAAAACATAGCTTCCTACCGGACTTGAACCCACGGAACCTCGCAAAAGGCATCAATCGCCAGCACTCAGGGGCAGCACGCCGTAACTAATACATGTATTGCCAAAAATGGCTATTTTGGCGGCCATGTTTGAATTCAATATGGCGGCCGCCAAGGGGCGCGAATTTTTGGAGTCCATTATTTTTCATGATCCTTAGGTACCAAAGTATCCCTCTGGACAGTTTCATGCTTTCTTGAAGAATTGAAACATTCTGGCGAAAATCAACTCTTAACAGCTCTACTACTAGGCCTAATCCCCATCCCCATCAGAAATGGACAGGAAAATGGCACTTCAATACAAGTCGATGGTGCCGAACAGCACTTTGGCCAAAAGGACAGGTTTGGGCTTGTTCTGTGCTTCTATTATCATTTTTACGACCTAACACAGGCATCCACTCCTGCGACAGTTAAACCAGAGAACACACTTGGCAGAATACTCAAAAGACTGTTGATATCGGCGAAAGCTGACGCCTAATCCTTTATTCACTCCTCAATAAGACAGAAAGTAGCTTCTGTAACTTTGTCTAACAGGATAGACTCTCTGGTAGCGAACGCTGGGCCTCATCCACCTTGTCTTTCATCTTATCGAGTCGATTTTGTTTCCTTTGATCTACAGAATCACAATACCCAAGGCGACGACACATAGTCAACCAGGATCCACCGAAAAGCAACGTTTCAGCTGATGTAGCTCTCGTGAAACAGCGGACAGAGCAACACATGGCTGCATCTCCCATAGCAGAGCTTTAGTCTCGCTCCTCTTCATACACTCGCACACAAAGTGTAGTGGATGAAGAGGAGCGAGGTAAAAACCCCTGCTGTGGGAGGATGCATGGCTGTGATGGCTGACTCATCGTTTCATTGGGGGACTTTTTCTGATAACCCCAGGTGCTCCAGTCATTATACAAAACACAACTTTTTAACAATGTCACCCTTGAGTATGTCTTCATCTGCCATCGTAATCGGACGAGAAATCGTGCGAGAAAACTCTCACGTGGAGCAGCTCCTCTGCATCTCTTGACATGAAAGTTTTCAATCGTAAAGGCGCCTCTCCACGTGAGAATTTTCTTGCAGAAGTTGGCTCACAATGGGCAATTCACCATTATTTGTATCCTCTCGGCTTACGCTGGGGCCAATGACACAAGCAGCTGCTCGCAGTTGAATTGCCCATAGAGAGCCAACTTGGGCAAGAAAACTCTCACGTGGCGAGGCGCCTTTAGTTGACTCTCAATGGGCGAATCAACCATAGGAAACTATGGGCTGTCGTTTGTGTCATTGGTCTCAGCGTAAGCCGTAACGAAACCAACAATGGTGAATTGCCCATTGAGAGCCAACTCGCATATTGAGAAAACTCTCACGTGAGGAGCGCCCTCTACGCCGACCGCACAAGTGACCGCCCAGTTTTCAACGAGTTGACAAAAAGAGCGCGGAAAAGCTCTCACGTGGAGGGGGGCCATTGCTTTTCTGAGCCTCTGACATGCCGTATGAATGGGTGCCTGAACGTTTTTTGGCGTTCTGAAGCGCCATTGTGATTGGATATCAAACTAGGGGGAGCTGTCAGTCAGTTGACCAATAGGTGTCACTACGCTCGAATTCAATGCCTAGCGGGCCCATTCATGGTTGATTGAGCACCAATCAGGAGAATTTAATATCGTATTGGTCCGCTAGAACTTTGCTGCCGTCTTTTGGCAATAAGCGCGGCTTCCTGCGCCTATTCTATGACCACCGACACAACTTGTAAACTCATCAGGAAGGTTTAGAAATCAAACGATAAACGTAAACGTTAACGACAACGTTATTTTTGTACCGAAAATGCAATATAAAATCAGGTTAATATGTATTATGAAAAATAACGTTGTCGTAAAGTTTACGTTTATCGTTTGATTTCTAAACCTCCCTAGTGTCTCCAATGTACCCTAGCGTTAACATCAATATCAGGTAATCACGACACGAATCGCATTCCAACAAATTAAGGATGATCATTAGCTGCTTCTGTAATCCCCCGCTACAGACCTGGCACACGTAAACCAGTCGGCAACAGTTAGAGTAAGCCGCCCTTTCTTTTCTTGCGGCCTAATCTCCACCCCAGGCGGAGAAAGTCGGAGGATTTACCCAATATTTCACCTTGAAATTAATGACTTCAAATGGAGCTTCGATGCAGTTTTATAAGCGGATGAAATATTTTAACATTAAAATCCTTTAATGACTTTTAATGAGGATTCAATGCAATTTACTACTGCAGCAAGAACGATCTATTAGATTCAAAAGACAAGAATTATTGCCGAGATGAAAATTTACAGGCAATATGTGCACACAAAGAATCAGCAGTACACACCTCAGGCTTTATTCCTCCAAGAGTACACTGANTCATGCATTTCATAAGGGGGGATTAGTCTACAATACCCTTATAATCTGGCACAGTTGGAACATTGAACTGTTCCGTTCAGAGGACAACTCTAATAGGAGCTGTCCGTGAGTTGACCAATAGGTGTCACTACGGCCCAATTCACATCACGTGGATTTTCTTGTGTACTGGACAGGTCCGCTAGAACTTTGCTGCCATATTTTTTGGCATACATGTACGCGCGGCTGACTGCTCCTATCGCTGAAATGTCGACCTGCGCGTGGTGGTTTTTTGAACTGCGACGGATCCGTCGAGTTGCTTCAAGACGCAATGTCGACCTGTGGGCACCTTTAGTTCCTCTGACTCGCTTTACACCGTACATGGCCCTCCTACCAGTCCCCGCAGCTTGTACGAGTTAGATTCTTCGCTTTACAACGATTGGTTGGTTGGCAACATGGTAACGCTACGTCATGCGCCGTATCACGCCGGCCGCTTTGAGGACACAATTCTACCGTGGCCTGTTATTCATATCTCTGAAACACAACACCTGGTCTTCAACAACAAAAACGACTGCTGAAGACGTTTCCAAAGAGCTAACTCTAGGATAAAAGCAGCTCAAACAGCATCTTTCACCTGTTGCGTAAGTGCAGCCCCCTCGGGGATTACAACAGATCAAAGGGATAGAAAGAGTTTAGTTAGATCAAAGAGATGATTGATTTGGTGCCGATCCTCCGAGCAGGTCTCTATCATATTGCAATGATGCAGCATCCTTTAAACCTCATCTCAAGATATCTTACGGAAGGGTTCGGGGACATGCTCGTGTGGATGGTCTCCAAACTGGATAGTCACCCCAACCCTCTCGTCCTACTTTTTAGGCCTATTGAAATGGAGGAGAGAGGACTGCTACTTGGGGCCATTGCCCAAGGACTTACAGAATACCGTGTTTCGGACTAAACTCGGGAAAATAGTGTCTTTCGCCTCGCCTTCCCCTCCCTCCGCGAGAGGTTATTGCCCCTCCGCCGTCGGAAAAAGCCTAGACTGGTTCCTGTATTTGCCGTTCAACTCCTGCGGCGCTATTGACCAGTCCACAACAAAGATAGGAGATAGTGCCCTCCGAGTCTTCCGAACCGGAGGTCAGATGCCTGCAGCTCTCTCTGGACTCGGTAGAGGAAGGGCAAAGTGGCGGAATCGGATATGGGTCCAACGCTCCTGCCAGAACAACAAAACAAACAAACAAACAAGCACGGACCGCCATTTTGGCTTGCTATTATGACGTAGCATGGCTATTGTTGTGGAACTGACAGCGCCGCAGGAGTCCCTGTTATGGCAGTCAGGGTGCGAGTGCATACTTTGTGATGTTTGGGTAAAACAAGTGGGCGCCATCAAAGTTTCTTGTGTTTGTCTGACGTCTTGGTCTGAAGTGGGCCTAAGTCCCTGTCTCGGGAAAAATGCATGCTGGTATGAACGGAACTAGGCCAAGGACATGAAGGAATGCCCCTGCTGTTCAAATATCATAGGCCTACTTTCAAGGTTTCGCGGGGCAGGCACTTTCCTCCAAAAAGGAGTTGCATGGCTGACTCCGTCGCAGTTCCTTCAAACTACCATGACAGCATCATAAAGTACTCAAGACATCATCCCAGTCAATCGCCCCAGGAAAAACCATATTTTCTTCAGTGTTTTACTCTTTTTACTATAATTACATTTTTTCTTATAATCACATAACATATACCTTGAAGCACATCGCTGATACCTTACAAAAAAAGCCAATTATTTCTGCTACTTCAAGAGTCTCTGTCTCTCATCTTGATCAACAGATTTTATCTCAAAAGGAGCTACGGCAGATTTTACTGTGAACATACTGTGCAAAATGTACTGCGATCTTGTCCAACGTGGGGTGACACACACAAGAACGTGTAGCAACGTAACGAACTGTTTTTATATTTTTCATTTTTAAAATCGCGTATCCCGCATCAGATGCGCCCAAAGCAACTTCGCATTTTATATTCTGAAAGTAAGAAAATGATCGATCTTTCCCCACCACAGCAGGTGATGTGCCTGGTCCTCTTGATCTTGTCCAATTAGACCCCGAGGCAACCCAAGACATTTTCTTCCTCGTGTGTTTCAAATATGATCAAATATCCATAACGGCTTTTTTCATCTCCGGAATAATTTACCGCCAGGAAGGATATACAAAATGTATGATTAACACTTTCCAGTCAAGGTTCACGAAGGGCTCACGGGGGGAGGGGGGGGGGGCAGTAAAATCAGGGAACAACGGCTTGGCTATAGGTGGCATACATTTTGGGGGGGGGGAACCCCGCCCCAGACGGCATGGTAAAACGTGTTTTTCGTGCAGACTTGGACGAAAAACGGCAAAGACTGCAGTTCTGCCACGTGGTGAACCATATGCCCCTTCCTCAAAAAGCTAGCTAGATGAAAAGCTAGCTACCACCCTGAATGGTGAACGGAAGCTTTCAATGCTGAGGATATCTTGAACATTGGGAAGAACGCCCACCACGTTTACAATACAAAAGAATACAAAAGTATTTGTACAGCGGCAAAAAATTCTCGGATAAAGCACATACTGTAGAAGGTCCAAGGAACACCGGATTCATTGCCATACTCTGGAAGTTAAACCGACGGAAGCTCGGCATGACAATCTTGACCTGCGATGCAGAGAGCATTGCAGATAACCTTGGTAACAAAAGCCTTTTTCAGCACATTTGTTGAGAACTGCTCTCTCGAGCCTTGGCTTTGTAGGTTCATGGTGCTGCCATTCATCCTCCCATAGCAGGGCTTTGGTCGCCCTCCTCTTTATACGCTCGCACACAAGAGGTGAGTGGATGAAGACGAGGTGAAAACCCCATTGTTGGAGGATGCTGCCATCGCCTTCAGGTAGGCTGAAGCCAGTCACTGTCACTGATATTGATAGTGATATGAGGTTGCCAAAACAAATACTACCTTTTCAATTTCATTTTCTGATGGCGCTAGATATCCAACTCAGCACCAATGTCCAACGCAGAGGTCAAAGTTAAAGTTAAAGTTAAAGTTTGGGTTTCTGGTCTTATATCAACAACGGTAGAGGTGTCATCCTTTACACTTTAACGCCAGTCTATCCTGAAACCTTTCAGTAGAACTCAGATGAGCTGTACATTCAGCGCTACAATCTGAGGATTTCCGACTGGTACCCATTTACACACCTGGGTGGAGAGATGCCGGTGAGGCAAAGAGACTTGCCCAAAGTCTCACGCCCAGTGGGATTCGAACCCGGGGCCCTCTGACCGCTAGTTGGAGCCCGAACCACTACACCACCGTGGCTCCTCTAGGTCAGATGGTTTCACCTGACAAGTGGACGAAAATACGGAACGCCTCTTGGCTGCTTTAGCACACGTTGCCATCATCCGTGTCATCGCTCTTGCGTCGAGACCCGTTCACCCATTGAACGCCCATTAATAGCCACAACAAACCACCAATGCAATCAGTGGATGATAAATCGGCGTCTGGAGCACACTTGAGAGGACTTGCTACATGAATGGAGGCATGTCCCCGAGGTCAAAGTGAGCAGTTCTCGAAGATTACCCACTTGACCTGGCGCCAGTTCGAACGCTCTGATGAGACGGGGATACGACCTGACAGTCCAGGGCAGAACTACACTCGTCCCCAGTGTTTAGTTGGCCGTAGGTATATAGACCCACTAAACACTGGCACGATTGGCGCCAAAACTGAATGATAGTCAACAGACGGCGCTGTCTGACGAGATATCCAATCACGGGCCGTCATCACGGGTTTAACCGACGCCGCCGTAACACACTTTCTGATTGGCTATGATACGTGTACAAAATGTACACTGTGTATTCATACTTTTTCCGATTGGAAAGTCAACAAGGTCAATGCCGTTTGGAAATAATGTTGTCACGCACCTGTTAGTGTGCACCCACGTTTTGGACATTTTGAAGGCTATATAATCCAGTTGCCTCATGAAAGCTGGCCGAGAATCACTTATTTGGTCCGTTTTACTGGCGAGTATCGCGCAGATTCCCAAATGGGGATTCCCCGAATCGGACAGCGAGCGCCGTCTGTTGGTCATACGTTGAGATTGGCGTCAACAATAGCAGTTTCTAAGCGCGGATAACGTAGTGGGTAGCGGTTTGAAACTGCGGGGGGGGGGGGTTAGGGCAGTATTAGCAACCTGCGAAGTGAGGTCCGACTGATTACCGGCTGATGCTTTCTTTGACAGCTGATTCTGGCCCGCAGTTCTGTAGTTCCAACGTCTCCTCATGCCGTGAGGTTCACCACAAAGTCTTTTTGACTTCTCATCAATTTTGTCTGGGACTTTGATCAACCGGATTCTCCCTCAAAGAATTTCTGTTTTGCCAATGTCAGTCTGCCAATATCCATTTGTCATACCAAAATCACTTCTCTATGTTTGGGTATGATTTCAATGATATCCAAGAATCGTCTCTGCCAAGTTTGTCACATCGCTCATCAGTTGATGTCGTGGATGGTTCGTAATTCTGTTCATCAGTTCATGTGTAGACGATTTTGTAACAATCTGGCACGCCGGCGGTTTAGTTTGGTTCCGCGGGGTAGCTTGCTCCACCTTTGTTTTTTTCCGCGCCGTGACCAACGCCGCGGAANGCAGGCCGTACACTGTACACTGACGTGTCGGTGGCGTAACTTAACAGCGATATGACTGTGGCAAATGGATTTGTAATTCCGCAAAATATCAGAGCCTGTACAGTTTCCGATCTCTGCTCTGTCAGATTGCAATCACCCCGTCGGTTATTTCAGCGAGACGAATTGCAGGCATGTTTACAAGACCTGCTTATTGGTTAAGTGCACAAACATGCAGCTTTTTTCCTGAAAACGACCGAGGCAATTTCTCACCTGAACTTTACTACCGTTTACTGTCACTGCAAGGAAATGTACACAGGTATGCTTATCAGTCACCCACTTCGATTAGGATATTAACCGACCATGCCAAAGGCAGAATTTGTTCACAAGATTCGTTTGTGTGTATTTAAGGGAACAAAGTTAAAACATACAAAGAATTAGCCGAAGGAGCTACATTGCTAAAGTGGTAGACTCGATACGAGAAGTTTGTCCTTCGCTTCGTCGTCACTGACAAATGATTGTACAGGTTTTGGCCCAAGGGCCTAGGGACTGGATATAGCGTGACACAGTGAGGACAGCCTTTCAAAACGGAATATAAAATACTTTGTATTAATGGTGGCCAACTTGCCTGGGGGAAAACGTACTTCGCGGAGTTTTAAGTGTCACATATAGTCGACGGAAGAAAGAAGTGTAACTTATTGACAACTTGTCAATTTAACAGACTAGATTTGTTGAAAAGAACAAGGGAAGTCGCAACCTAAATGGTTTGAGAGTAATGGACATGTCAAAGGGAATGTGACAGCTTGACAGATGGGTCAATACTTGATTAAATTCAGAAATTAAACGATGGAATTAATGAACGAATGATCAGTCAGAGACAAAGCAGAATAATTAGGTTTTGCTTGTTCAATAATTGGTGATCGGCTGAATCACCATGGAAAGTAGGAGTAGATATTTAATTGGTGAAAACGGATTTGGAACTTTTTGTAAGGGGGCATCTCAGAGGTATTAAAGATGATGTATCGCAGGTATTTTCGCGGGCCACGAAAATCATTGTTTATTTACATTTTGTTTGTTTGTGTCCAGTCTTTCTGCGTCTTATGAGTAATTTTTTGGTGACATGCCCCTCTAGAAATTCTTTTGATACTGAAAGTACTCAATTTGGTGGGTTGGCATGTCCGAAATGTCCAAAACAACAATCTATGTAAACATCACTGTTTACAAACATTGAATGTTAACAATGAAGTCGTGATACATTATCTTTAAACTGATGCGAAAGTTGAGTAGGGATGAGGAAGAAAGTCACGTGATGTAAACATTGGATGAGCTGCCGGAGACGTCAGAGCATTCGTTGATTGGAAAGTTTGCAGCGTGCATATCGTATGAAAAAGACTCATTTACCGAGATTTTCTTGATTCTAGCGACAACACAGGGCGAATGTATCGCAGGAGGAAACCTACGCTCCGAGAGAGTCGCCCTCTCACATGAAGAACGTGTCCGACCGGGAATCGAACCTGGAACCTCAGAGGTAACAGGCGTTGACGTTTTCACTGCGCCACTCTTGTGTTGATTAGGTGGGCCTTGGAGGAAAACGAAAAAAAAAATCCTCCAAGGGTAGGCCTACATCGATGTGCATCAATCGTGCCGATGGCACTGACTCTACTCCAAAGAAATCAATGAAAAAAGTATAAAAAAGAAAAAAATCGACTCAAATGGTTTCGCATCGGGCACCATTTCCAACGTCACCGCAATGCCACTTGGCATTGTCCA
>NMRB01001367.1:143136-163282 GCA_002633025.1 Notospermus geniculatus
TCATCGACGACAAGGGTGTCGTCCGCCAGTTTTATTTTCCCTTTCGGTCCCTTACCACCTGGCTTGTTAAGGGTCCCAACATCGCTTCGATAATGATGCACAAGCCCTTCCAAAGGGGTCAAAACACGCCTTAATTTACCGGGTATCTTTTCCCATACATTATGAATCCCTATCTTCACAATATCCCTAATTTTAACGATATTTTTCGACCTTTGACCTTTCGGCCATATTGCAACAGTGCGCCGAAAATTCATCAAGGAGACAATGTTAAGTCTCTGCACTATGGCGTCAATTTTAGGCGTCTTGGCGTCCTTTTTCAAATCAGTAGGAAAAAAAGTGTTAAGAAATGTCAAAATGCTTGGCGGGTGTTCTAAACTTTTTATAATCTGTGTCCAGGTTTTTTTCTCATGTGGGACAAGAAATTCATCCAAGTCGGCCGGGACGACGTATTTCACTCTCGGAGAATTCCGGTATAGGCAGTCATTGAGTGCAGCTAGCTGTCCGAAGTACCATATGTCCTCGTTGTTATCAATTTTCGGTGGGTAGACCCTTTCTAGAGGGACACGCCATGGGATGACGTCCACCACGCCAAGCTTCTTGTAATAGCTCAAGACTCGCGACACTTCCTGGCTTACGCTGTATTCGTAAAACGTGAATCTAGTGGCTCCAAATATCCTGTTGACTTCAATATGTTCGATCAGTTGGTCGATGTTGGAATAATTGCTGTGAAGCGGACCAGGACAGACTCCGAATCCTGTGAGCTCATCATAATCCACATCGTCAGTGTTCAAGATCTTCATGTAGTTCGCACTTTCGCCGCAGGGGTTCGTCACGACGGATACGGCAAACGGGACTTGATCATCCGGGACCTTACATGTGAGGAAGGCTGCCGAGTACCTTCAAAGAAAGAAGACGTATCGTAGACGTGTGTTACTTTGGAGGAGAATGAGTTTCCTACATCAGAAAAAATGAAGCAGTTTTGTGACGTCAGTAGATTAGTTCCCAATCTCACCGGTAGGATTAAATAACGAGATCGGTAGCGCCCCTGCCCATTCGTGACACTTCGGGTCTTTCCGCCATCCGGTAGAAATCTGGCACAGTTTCGAACTTTAAGTTGAGAATGGCGCCTGTCATCCAAAATCACGTGATCATTGTTTCGAAGGCGCTGATTGGTCAACAAAAGATAAATCAATGGTTTTCTAACCAATCAATGAATTAACCAGTTGCTTTTCGGCCGATCACGTGACTATGGACCTCAGGCGCTACCTACATGTATCTCAATATCCTATAGATGAGATCAGGACCTCGGTAGAAACAGGATACTCGCAATGGACATCCTGCGAAAGACGGCCATGACAGGTCAGAAGGGGTAAACAAACCTTGGCCTAGTGCATTTGTACAGTTGGCTCCTGTGCTTACCGTCTGTACAATGCACTAGGCCCAGGTTTGTTTACCCCTTCTGACCTGTCATGGCCGACTTTCGCAGGATGTCTAGTCTGGACGCAGAACGAAAAAGTGTCGAATTTTGGATAACGGACTATAAATGACCGTCTGTCCCAAGGTGTCCTTAATAGGACGGTACCTACCTTTTCTTATGACCTTCAGGCAATATCCCAAGCGTCGCCTCAGCCACCACCGGCTCCCCTTTCGACTCGTGCCACATCTGACAGAAAACTTTCCGACGAAATTTCGTATCGACCACTGCTATAATGCGAACGATATCAAATCTATCGTCATAATACGCTGAGAAGGTGAAAACTTTCCTTGCGTTATCCACGGGTATGAAGTCGAAGGTTTCGGTGACTTGGCCAGGTTTGGTGAGGGATGAACAGGAGAAATGTTTGACGTCACCGGCGGCGGTCAGCTCCGCGTCATCGGTATAATCTTCCTCTGAATCATAGGGTGAGGTCGTCCCACGATCGAATAGGGAGATCGCCCTGGCTCGATTCTTCTTGAACTTGGTCTCGCCCCGCTTGGCTGAGCCTCTTTTCCGATTTGTCGTGCCCCTGCTCTGTTCGCTTGGCACATCTTCTCCAGTTTTGCCAACGCTTCCTATGGCCACACATCTCAGATCCCCTCGGCCAACAGCACTTCCGTTCTGGCACAGAGATTTTGACACATGTTCAACTTCATAACTATTACGGTTAGAGTAAAACCGTTCCTTTACCGGGCTATAAAACGCGCTCAAAAGAAAAGTTCCTGCTGAAGTCCCTATGGCAAGCCAAAGAACCACTTCGAAAATGGACGAGATGACGGCTTTTATCCGCATGGTCGGACGAGGTGCTCAAATTCATACAAATGTGGCCGATGCACTGACAGGTGTGACAGGAATGAACGTCCTAGGAATGCAAGTCCGCCAAACAATAGCCTGCTATTGTAAGGTTATATTCGAATGGTCATGGTCTCAATAGCCATATATTCTAATCCCTCGCTGAACAATAAGACCGGACTTTGATTCCAGGGGGGGTCTTTGATTCCTGTCACACCTGGCCAGACAGTCAACACGTCCACCTCATTTGAACTACGCAATAGCGAACCGCCCGAATGACGCCAGACCTGTCAATTTCATTGTGTTTGTCCGAACGTGCTTTGTCCTGTAGCACCTTCGACAATGTGGTCACTCCATAAAGTCTAGTTGTTATCTAATGTTTGTCCGAATTTGAAGGTGAAAAATAGAAACCGGGCGGTATGCTAATAGCGAGGTTTCGCAGGCGCCCGGTTAGGCCATACGACAACGTTTATCTATTGTTTGGGTACACCCACACAATACATAAACGTCGTCGTAGGGCCTAACCGGGCGCTTGCGAAACCTCACTATTGTCGCACCCACTCCCCTATAAAATAGAGAGTTTTCGCAAAGCCCCCAAACCCCAACACGAACGCCAAACCTATTGTTCGATGCCACGAAGAGAGCGCTAAACAAAAGGATAGACGTTCACGTTGGCGTTTCGGGGGCTTTGCGAAAACTCCATATTGTCTTCTCCACACACGACGTGCAGGAGGTTTACAATCTCTCCACATTCCCTCATTTTTGGACCACCCTGTACGTATGATTGCAAAAATGTTTTTTCCACAAAATCCGACGCCACCATCTCTTGATGTCACCACGATCACTCAGACAGCAGATGGTTACTTCAAAGAGGCAGACGACAGAGAAAACCACAAGAACATCATTACGACCACCATTATTTCTTGAGACTTCCTTTAAATCACAGCGTGTCACCGCCATTCCTCCGTCAAATAAATTATACAAGGTCATTTTCTAACATCAGTGAATGATATTAATACATTTTCTATCGCATTTTTCGTAAGAAATCTCGGCGGCAAATGATGCTTCCCGGTGGTTCCTATCTCCACAATTTCCCGTCTCCCACGGCGCCATCTCCTTTCGCCTCTCAGCAAAAAGGAATATCTTTCAGATCCCTTTTTTGTCGAAAAAGGCCTCCCCCTCTCTTTGCAAAAACGTCGAAAGTATGATGATATTTCGACTTCAAAGACGACGAAAAATGATCTTTTGGGTTTTTGATATCTTAATATTCTAAACTCAGCTCGGAGCCGCGGCTAATTACTCTAAACTCGGCAATGAGCCGCCGCTGAATACTCCAAACTCGGCTAGAAGCAGCCACTGATTACTCTAAACTCGGTTATGACCGGCCGCCGATTACTCTAACCTCGGCAATAAGCCGTCGTTGATTACTCCAAGCTCAGCTAGGAGCAGCCACTGATTACTCTAAACTCGGCTGCAATGAGCCGCCGCTGATTATTTAAGGAGCAGCCACTGATTACTCTAAACTCGGTTATGACCGCTGATTACTCTAACCTCGGCAATGAGCCGCCGTTGATTACTCCAAATTCGGTTTGGAGCCGCCTCACATTACTCTAAACTCGGCTAGAAGCCGCCGCTGACTACAACATGGCAGCACGGCCTCGTAATTTCAGCCACTCCAATGGTAGCAGCACCTCCACTTCTTATCAGCATGGGGTATTGTCAACTAATGTAAAAGCTCCGCTATGTATTACTGAGTACACTGTAGTCTACAAGTTAGCTTTTATTTCAATGAATCATTCTCCCATCACAAGTGGCCATCACAAGCGCAGATTTTTCCATTCGTGGGCGGGTCTATCTCTGGACAGTGTTTCCCATTGGTTAGGTGTGGCCACGAGAGTCGTGCCATAGAAATCGACCTTTAACCCATTGGTATGATATCAAACCGTCACATGATTGATACCCAATACCCAATCAGTGTTAATCGATGTTCATTCACTTAATACGAACACCTGGAATCAAATTGAACAAGGCTGAAGCGTACACATTCAGCAAACGGTTGTTATAGGTGTGGTCTGATATTGTTTAGTTTGTCTCATAAAAAGTTACAAGTCAACATACATGTACATGTAATTATCAACTTGCACAGAAAACGGTTTCAGTTTTCACCCAATGCATTACATGCAAAGAGCCGTCCTTTTTTCGAAAAATAGCTGAATGCACAATTTGTAGTCGCTCTGCCGTTCCAGTGTTCAAGCAGAAATTTCGAATGCGGCTGAGAGAGACAGACAGACAGACACGCAGCCAGCCAGTCACTCAGCCAGGCAGGCACTCAACCAGCCAGCCCGACCGCCCGCATGACCGCCCGCCGACCGACCACAATCTGTTTTATTATCCGCCATCAGATGTCACTGAAATCAGCTTACTAACGACATCTAACGGTGACCAGAAGAACTGAGTCAAGACTTTCCCTTACGAACTTTCCCTTTGCTGCCCAAAGCCGTTGGTGTGAGAAAAAACAAAATGGTGGCGGAATAAAAGTCTACTTACCAAAAACAAACTTCAATTCCGCGTAAATCAGCGTTTGACTG
This sequence comes from Notospermus geniculatus, assembly GCA_002633025.1. Classification (NCBI taxonomy): domain Eukaryota; kingdom Metazoa; phylum Nemertea; class Pilidiophora; order Heteronemertea; family Lineidae; genus Notospermus; species Notospermus geniculatus. Next base: position 147,994 of record NMRB01001367.1, read on the forward strand.
CAAAAGAAAGAAACGTTGGTTTGAAACAAGAGCTGGCCAAGGCCAGCAATGAAGTCGTTTCGAAGTACTGTGTAATTGGGGGCCTAGTTTAAACAGGATGGGCATTGTAGTAGAAAGACTTTCCCTTACGAACTTTCCCTTTGCTGCCCAAAGTCGCTGGTTTGAGAAAAAGCAAAATGGTGGCGGAATAAAAGTCTACTTACCAAAAACAAACTTCAATTCCGCGTAGATCAGTGTTTGACTGCAAAAGAAAGAAAAGTTGGTTTGAAAAAAACACCTGATTTCATCCAGTTATCCTTTCAAGGTCACGTGATGAATCGAACAAATCAGCGCAAATGGTAAAGAATGTTTTCTCTCTGGAAGACGGGGTCATCCCGGTGGTCATTTCCGGTGCTGTTCTGATCCAGGTTTTAGCTGATGCCGCGGAGACAATAGAAAATAAGGCCTCTTCCGCCGTGTCATCGCGGTCTTCACGGCAGCTGCGCTCTATGAAACTTGGGGAAATGATGAGGTGGGTAAAAACACGGTAAAAATATCTATATTGGATGCTGGCTGTATGCTTGGTGGAAAGGGAATCGAAGGGAAGGAGGCGAGATGTGGTGAAAATGATAATATTGGTTTTCTGTGTCCAGTGGTAGATTCACGCACGGATGCGGCTACATTAGAGAGGTTGCGCAGCTTTCCGACTCCAACTCCGGCTTCAACTACCAGAATGAATTGCAGTCCGCTGTAGACGTCCTTGAACGATTTGATAGACGTTTGCAAATCGTAAAATGCCATAACTTTCTGTCAGAATAATTTTGATTCCTTAATCGGAAGTGCACGTAAATCGCAAATATTAGGGAGGTTTCGCAAGCGCCCGGTTAGGCCCTACGACGACGTTTATCTATTTTGTGGGTATACCCAAACAATAGATAAACGTCGTCGTATGGCCTAACCGGGCGCTTGCGAAACCTCCCTATTACAGCCGTGTTTCAAGTCGTAACGACTAGGATTACGACTTCAATATTCATTAATTATCCGCATTTTCGATTTATAATTCCAAATTTTTCTGCCTTCAATTAATGGTGTTTGACGAATTGAAAACTTCTATCAAATCGTTTTTATCAAGGATGTCCACAGCGGACTGCAATTCATTCTCGTATTTAAAGTCGGAGTCGGAAAGCTGCGCAACCTCTCTGTTGACCAACAGATGACGACAGGTAACGGACAGTTCCTTGAATTTGTCTGCGGACAACATGATAAACAGCATGGTGCATTACTGCGCGACTAATTGACCAATCAGGTGGGTCCACAGCAAATCATCACAATTTCAACGACGCGACCGTCTACTGGAACAAGATTGGATCAAATTCGACAGCAAGACCAGGAACCGTGTACTAACACCAAGATATCTCATAAAAACCAAATCTCGTATATCAAATTGGTCCAAATGCTGTTATGTTGTCTCATAAAAGCCACCGACCCAGGGTCAGATTAGTCGAGGCCACAAATCAGGTTTATAACGTCCGCATGCACTTTCTATCAGTCGCTGACTTGATGCTGTTACCTGGCTTCCCTGGCTATTGGGTGTCCAGTGATCAGGCTCGGGTTGGGGCGGGGTGGGGACCCCCTAAAAGTTAGCTACGCCCCTAAATTTACGAAGTTAAATGACCTTAAACCTGTTGAGGACGCATGACAAGAAGAAAGAGACAACAGCCATGCGTAAAGAACGGACTTCCTTCGTCCCTCACACAGCGATTGCTGAAAAAACCCGGGAGCGTATCCATTATATCTGTTTAGCGGTCCGTAATCTTAGTACCTTAGGTCTCCAAGGTGATAACGACCGACACACGAGGTGCACCTCTACCAACGGTTACATTTCCCAACGCTAAAATGATACAAAATCGATGTTACTCAGCCTTGTTATCAGAGCTTGTTGCCGAACAAAATGGCTGGGTGCGATTTGTACCTGCACCTGATCCTTTGATAGCTTTTACGAATAATAACCATTATTCCTGAACATTACCCCCGATTTTTGTTAAAAAGGACATCGTAACAAGGATTCTCGTCTCCAGGTTCAAGCAACACCAACAAGACACTGAAATACATGTAATATTACTGTGCATCGATCTGATATCAGTGGATGGGATCCAGGTTACCATCATTATTGGAATCTCTAACTTAATACCAGATTCAATGGTCTTTTTAGACTTCTTGCAATCCTACCATGTAATTTTCTGCACCGAACGCGAACGTACTCTTTTTAAACAGACGGCTGCCACAGGTGTGTAATTTGAAGCATCGATTGTCCAAGGTATAATGATACGTTTTGTAACTACGAGATGCAGCTGTACAAAAAGTTAGAAACATGTACACAAAGGACGTGTACGTACATGTACATGTACATGTACATGTACATCTGACAGAGGAAAACAAATAGTCTAACAAAATGGCCATTTTTGGAACAGTCTGGGAAATTGTGATTTTCTTGTGGCAAATTTAACGGATTCAGAAAAATATTGTTGCCGATTTTTTAATCTGCGCTTTTGGCCGCCATCTTGGATTTCAAGATGGCCGCCATTAAGGACACCAATCTCGAACCCAGAGTTCAATGCCCCCATTAAACTCTGGAAACGGCTAGACAACTACTTTTGCACAGTGCAAATGCATTGTTGAAGGCGGATGAATTTCTGACTGTTGCACAAACAAATGCGTAGAGATTCGAAAGAGTTCTTACTTTGTTCCTTAATAAAACATCGAATACCCAACGGAATGTTAAAATAGTAGTATTTTTACAAATACTGGAACAAATTCTAATTTTCGGTATGATTACTTTATCAAATAATTTGTAAAATCGATGAGCACAAGAATCTTGTGTTGGGTTCCAGCCGTTTTCAGAGGTCTTAGGGGAGTTACGATGATGGCGACCTCTTCAGATTGTAAGGACACATTTCTGCTTATACATGTAACTTGAAAATTATACGGCATACGATAGTGATTTTGATGGCTACACCTAGCGCAGATTAACAATTTGGCAACAATGTTTTTTTTCTGAATCTACGTTAAATTTGCTACAAGAAAATCACTGTTTCGCGGACTGTACGTTCCAAAAATGGCCACAGAGGCCATTGTCGCTACTCAAGCCAATGGACTAAATCTTGGCAAGTTACATGTAGAGTATCGCACTGCCGCTGGCAAGAGGTGTTTATGACGCTGATGGAAGTCTCGGGCAAGACTGTGTGCAGAGTTTTGCGCGAGACTGTGTGCAGGCCTTCATGCAGACGAGTAATGAACTGATGGCTGGTTTGCGCAAGACTAGTTAAGGGCAGGTTTGCGCAAGACTAGGTAAGGGCAGTCTCGCCGAATCTCACGAGAAGAGGGGTTTTTGGCGCCATATCTTTGATTAGTGCGATTTATACACACAAAATTCGTGCCTTTATGTTTAGTTTTGCTTCCAAGGTGGAAAGTTCTTCAGTGAAGATTTCCTGGTGATTTTTACAATGGCTCTGAGTAACGCGTCAATGGTGTTCTTTCGCAGGAAAGCTGGCGATGTTGACGGGTTCATCCTTGTTGTCAACTCGGATGTCAACATTGCATTCTCGATCACTCACTCCTGCAGCATATAGTGCTACTTATGGCATCAAGTATTTCCCCCAGACGCTGCCAGATTGATGAAGGCGGCATTTGATAGCCTTGATATGACACTCGATATGTAACTTGTTGAGTCATCACGATTTTGTATTGATTGGGGCTTCCTCGGGGTAGAGTGGGGTTATGGCCTATTGTGGTGGAGAAAATAGCGTGGAAGATTGGCCATAATATACCATTATTGCTTATATAGGACACCGACGACGACTGTCTCAATATGAAAATTGAAACAGTAGACTTCAGACACTTCTAGCCTGACGTCGTGTCAGTAGCTAAGTGGCTAAAGTCTGCCATCAAATGGTAAGGGAAGTACAGTGGAACCTCTCCATTAAGGACACCTTTTACTGGTGGTTGCTGTCCTTAATTGAGAGATGTCCTGGTTACAGAAGTCGAAATGAATAGAAATGACCAGTTTCAGACTGAACTTTGGTGTCCTTAATAGAGAGGTGTCCTCCTGGCAGAGGTGTCTTATACAAGAGGTTCCACTATACACCATAACGATAACTATTGTATTTTCTTTCAGGACCGGGGATCATGATCAACTAGAGTATCAACCTTACTCTACAAAACTGTGTAGTTAGCACTACAAGATAGAGCTGTCACAACAGTTGGACGAACTCCCCTGACTTCAAGAAACTTCCTCACTTGCTTGAGGTCTGACATCTCTGAACAGGAGCTGTCACTCAGTTGACCAATAGGTGTCAATACGGTCCAATTCAACGCCTAGCGGACCCATTCATGGTTGATTGAGCACCAATCAGGAGAATTTTATATTGTATTGGTCCGCTAGAACTTTGTTGCCATCGTGTGCCGATAAGCGCGGCTGACAGCTAGCTCTTGTTGTGATAATACCGAAATATGCACGAGGAAATGGCCCTCTGGAGCGAGTGGTCGAAAAGTGACTCAGCAAACGCAGAGGTGTTGGTGTTGCACATGAGAGCTTTCTAGCGTGAGTTGGCTTTCAATGGGCAATTGACATTGATTTCCATGTGGCTTTCTGGAGCGAGCGGTCGAAAACAGGCTTGAGAAAGAGCTTTTAGTTTAACCGACAAAGAACGGGCGACGACGAAGACGATCAGAAACCGACTTCCACGACACTTGTTTCCAGACACTGTTTGCTTTTGACAGCTTTAGACATAAGAGTACTGCACCGTAACAGAGAACCCTTGAAGACGGCAGGCAGATCTACGACCTGTTGAGTCATCTAAGAGTCAACGGGACCCAGAGCAACAACCCGATAGGACCTTCATCAAGGGATGCAGTCTCTTGCCCTAAGGGGTTAGCCATCATTGTAGGGACCAAAGAAGGCCAATCAGAGTAATAGCGGTGATGATGGCGCGGGGGGTGGGGCAAAATCTCACCTCCTCTGCCCTTGCCAACAGGGATCAGATTGAGTATCTGATGACATGTTTGTGAGCAGCAACGGCGCATGTACTTGAAAATAGTTCATAGATTCGCGGAGAATGTAGCTCTTGGGAATTTTACTGAAGTATCGCGAGACTGAGATGATGCTACGAGCGTGGCTCGCCTTGTGACGTGATAGGACAGTCAGCTGACTCATGTTACAGTGCCACTTAGCGGTCAGTAGCAACACCACTGAACAAGAGGCCCAATGGACGGCGCTCAGCTCAGACATTGGGTGATAATAAAAATAAGTAATAACTTTTACTCCAGTTTTTGAAGTATATACTGGTGACTTTATGAATAAAACAGGAGTAATTACTGTAAGTAATTACTTGTAGCTACTACTAATAAGTATTAGTTAATACTCGTGCAGTAGTTACTCCAAAAACAATAAATAGGCTACTGCCGAGGATATGAATAATCAGCAGTATTAATTTCAGTACGGTGAACCCAGGATGAGACGAGTAAAAACTAGTAGGGCAGAAGTGATTACTTTGCAGTAAAATCACTTCTACTTGGAGTAAAAACTTGGAACTAGTTACTTTTACTTCTAGTAACTACTACTAGTAGATACTGATTTTTATTCATATGACCCATTGGAGGTGTAGTGTGAGGCAAACCACAACCAAGCACGCAGAAGCAAAATTTCTCACCACCATCAATCACTGAGGCATTAGTTGCGCTTCCACTACAAAAAAAGCCGGTATTTGTCCGCTCTTGTTCTGCTTCCATTACAGAATAGCCGTGTTTTGCTTCCATTACAGAATAGCCGTGTTTAATAAGTCCGGTTCTATTAAGTGCGGATCTATTTAGTTCGAGTTGCGCTTCCACTACAAAAAAGCCGGTATTTGTCCGCTCTTATTCTGCTTCCATTACAGAATTGCTGGGTTTAAAAAGTCCGGTTCTATTAAGTGCGGATCTATTTAGTTCGGATAGCATAGCCGATCATACTCCGAATCTAGATGCGGATAAATTTTGTAGTGGAATGGCAATAACACCGGATCTATTTGTAGTATTATGCTCGGCTACAGGTGGCTCCACGGTCGCTTGCGACTGTGCATGACCTATCCAAACTAAATAGATCCGCACTTAATAGAACCGGACTTATTAAACCCGGCAATTCTGTAATGGAAGCAGAACAATACCGGCTTTTTTTGTAGTGGAAGCGCAACTATTGTATTTTGAGAAAGGGTGTTGAATGAAGAATGGTAGTGGTAACAAAACTGCAAGGAGCACAGCAAAAAACTTCGTCAACTGAGCTAAAAATGGAGGTACCTCTTCTCAAGCAAAGGACGCCGTACAAGACGCCCGCATGTCTGATATCGGTTATTAAAAACGTATATCCAAATCGCAAAAAATGATTTGGGGCCGTATAAACAGATCTTAATTCCGTCTTGACTGTCCCTAGGCAGACAGCACATCCTCCCATAGCAGGGCTTTGGTCTCGCTCCTCATACACTTGTGTGAGTGGATGAAGACGAGCGAGGTAAAAATCCCTGCTGTGGGAGGATGAGACAACACGACGGTGACTCATGCCATGCGAAACCCAACGACAGAGTCGCGACTTAAAAGAAACCGCAGCACTCATATCACATTTTGAAGCCAGAAATCTAATTTGGCATAATCCTTAATCCTTAAGTAATTGGTGCGTTGTTCTTATACGACTTCAAAGAACCTTTCCCACTGTGAAGTGATACGACAAAGGGAGAGAAACACTTCGGTTAGACCTGGTCTCACCAGGTGTTGTCGCTTTCATGAGATAATCCCTGATAATTAGTACACAAAATCGGAAAGAGTGTGACTGTTGGCCAACGGGTAGGTTCCATGAGAAGTCACTTTCCGCCTCTCGGAACAAGTACCAGGTCGGCCAGTTTTCTAAAGTCCCGTTGCTATTGCCTGACAAGTAAACGGGCCGGTGTAACATCTGCCAGTGTTCCCCATCTGTGAGTGCCCCTCCTATTGTCTGACGGAATAAGCGGCGACTTGACAATAGGGGACACACAGAGAAACATGTCCGTCTATCTGCCAGCGTTTCCCAAACAATAAGGGGGACACACTCACCCACAGCTTACGCACTGGCAGATTTTACACTTCCACTTATCATGTAATCCGATGACGTCACACGAAGGTTAACACGCAAGAACGGGCCGTCATTATTGTCTTCCAACTAAACCCAACAGAGACAATCAAAAAGACATTCACGATTACCGCTTCGTCGATTTCACCTGAATACTGCAATTGACATTAGAAAAACTTGAAATGATAGCCGCATGACTGTTCTTTAAGTGTCGGCGGGTAAGACAATCAAGCGGATTAAGAGAGATTTACATAACTCAAGTCGATTTAAGGGACCGCGGACAATGAATCGCGTGAAACAGGACAATGTGTCTGGTTTGCTAATGCGTGACGCTTTTAACCTCTGGCCTACTGATGCTTATCCTATTTCACAACGGTTTTCACTGAAATTCACCAGACAATATAATTACTACACCTTCTTTATCCCCGATAACCCGACTTATCAAATCCCTTTAATATAGATATACATGTAGCTGAGAGCTTTTGACATCGGGCAATGTGAAGATGACTCGCCTATAGAGAGTTTACGAAATCACCCCGCTAACGTTAGCACTAAAGCTAGCAGCACACGTCACCACTTTTGTTGCTCGTACAGGCAATTCTCATGGTATGGTCGGTAATTTTTGTGGTGGTTGCCGGTTTACAGCAGACGTCATTCACTCAGTGGTCTCGTGTGCTGCTGATAGCCACGCATCACCACAACTGGCAACTACGAGCAATTTTCGTGGTGAGAAATCAAACCTGTTTAGCCTGCAGCACACGCCACCATTTTCGTTGCTCGTACAGGCAATTTTCGTGGTCGGTAATTTTTGTGGCGGTTGCCGGTTTACAGCAGACGCCACCACTCAGTGGTCTCGTGTGCTGCTGATGGCCACGCATCACCACAATTGGCAACTACGAACAATTTTCGTGGTGAGAAATCAAACCGGTTTGATTTTCGGCAACTTGTGGCAACTCGTGGTCACAACAGAATTTTTGTGGTGAGTGGTCGTTGCCGGCCACAGCACACTTGGCCATTTTCGTGGCGACCACGAAAATTGCCTGTATGAGAAAGTCAGTGAAACAGTTCCCATCCTTGGCAGATTGTAACATCCCTAAGGTGTTAGAGATTCAACTCTCTTATCAAAGCATAACAAAGACTTGTTAGGAGCAGGTTACACAGTTTAATTAGCCAGAACATAAAGGAGGATGATTCAGAACTATCGCCTGCTTCTCGCTCTCGAAACATCACGCGAGACTAACTTCCATTTTCATTGTGTGATGGCGCGGACAATATGCGCACTGACTAATTCCCGGCTCCTTTAATCTCTAATTAGCATTATTATTCCTTAATTAGGATTTAAGCTAATTAAATCGACTGTTTAGATGTTGAGGAATCGATAGTTAAGTGGCTCTTATGGTGGAGTTAGAAAGCCGGTGGAGATAAGACACTATCCGTCCAAACCGAAGAAACGTTTGTAATTTTGCTGAAATGAACATCGATGAAGCCGGATATCCGTGGATTAGTGGCTTTGTGCGAAGAAATTGACGATCACTTGGCATGGAGTTTGGTCGGGTAACAATGGGACGGGATAATACACAAGATTGCATCATCTTTAATTGCCAGCGTTCGTGATTTTGATAATGATGGGGTTATATCATCCGGGTTGGACGGTCAGAAAAATTAGCCTCATTAACGTTCCCATGGATGAGTTTGTGCAAAGTGTGCGCGTGCATTTGTTACCGGCGAAAATCGTGGACTTGCGAGTAAAAAACCAGCATAACTGTGGATCCGCCAGCAAATGGGGACGTCCCCAATTGAAAATTTGTCAAATGACACCATTCGTCATGCAGGGTCAGTATGTGGTTTGCACGTAATGTCCCTATTTGGACAGGATCAAATCTATTGTCCACAGTTAGTAGATTTGTGACGGTCATTTCTATACCGACCGACTGGGGATGCAGAGCAAATGGGGACGTCCCCAGCTGAAAATTTGTCAAATGACACCATTCGTCATGCAGGGTCAGTATGTGGTTTGCATGTAATGTCCCTATTTGGATAGGATCAAATCTATTGTCCACAGTTAGTCGATTTGTGACGGTCATTTCTACACCGACTAACTGGGGACACACAGCCATATACAGGTACATCTACATACATAAACGTGGAGATGAATCCTATCAGTGCAGTTGTACGGCCTATGGCATTAATGACTAAATCAACGTTGGACAAAATTGCATTCTGAATCAGGAGATACTGGAATCCAGTGAAAACCTTCACCCCAAGGAGTCGCCCGCTCTAGCAGCGGCTGAACATGCACATGCATCGACGTGCTTCGATGCACATACGATCCACACCATCCGACGTGCTTCGATGCACACATACGGTCCGCACCATCCGACGTGCTTCGATGCACATACGCTCCACACCATCCGACGAGCTTCGATGCACACGGTCCACACCATCCGACGTGCTTCGATGCACATGCGGTCCACACCATTCGGAAGTCCTTTTGAAAGCGGCAAATGCCTTTGCAAGAAAGTTGACAGACCGACCATCTCGAAGGACACACGATTACAAACGTCTGACTTGGCATTTTGTTCAGAAAGAAGGGATCGAAGGTCTGGGTAAAAGGTCTTGCGTACTCTTTAAAGCAACGGTTCCCTCATTAGCAAAAACGACGAAGATCCGCAGGAAGGTGGCTCAGGAAACATGCCGTAACATCGATGATTGAACACAGATTTCGATTCCTGGACCCAGGTCAGGCAAAAAGTGACTCCAATATTGCTGAGTCATCACATTACTCCTGATTACACCCTTAACGACGGACAAAGGCCATTTTTAAAGGCGAGGTGATCGATCAAACTTATCTTGGTAGCAGGTAAGACATTCTGAGGAGTGGCTATGAAGGAATTCGGTTTACCCGAACATCAAAAAGCTATTGGGATAATCTTCACGCATGGCATTCATTATTCGTCCTCGGTAATTTCCGTAACACCTCGGGATGTGTCGTGCCATACAATGGGTATAAGCCAATTGACGTTGTATAGGATAATCAAGCTATTGTATTAACTCTTTCACCGCCAATGCCAATTTCATCAAAAACAGATTGAGAAATGAACTTGAACATTACGAAAACCCTGTCATGTTGGTATTCATTGAAAAGTACTCATTGAGAGCTTTCCAATGAATACCAAGGCCAATGGATAGGCTTTGGTATTAGGGAGTTTAAGACATCAAACGATAAACGTTAACCTTACGACATCGTTTATTTTTCATACTGCGAATTCACCACATTAAAAATTGCATTTTCGGTACAAAAAATAACGTTGTCGTAAAGTTAACGTTTATCGTTTGATTTCTTAACCTCCCTATTTTCAGACATTTTGTACGCTTTTTTTAATTTAAAGGAAGTAGGCCAAAAGAAACTAAAATATATTTGGAGGCCGGGGAAATGAAACTAAAAAGGGAATCAGGGCCGTATTTAGCGGGGGGAGGCAGGGGCAGGTGCCCCCCCCGCGCCAACCAAAAAATGTGATTTTCATGCGGATTGGGGGCAGAAAACGGCAAAAAAGGTCTTCTGCCCCCCCCCCCCAGAGGCGAGAGGCTTTTGCCCCCCAGGACCAAAAAGCTAGAAATATGGCCCTGGGAATTTCAAAGGAAAAACAAGGTACCGTAGCTACTACGAGGAATGTCTGTGAAATATAATCCTTGACAAGACGAAAAAAATATCTTGGTGACCTTCTCACAAAAACTTTTCCATTAGGACGAAAGTCTGACATAAGAGCTTCCTCCTCTGCTGTTATTGTTGATGATGACGCAACAGAGCAATCCCGATAAGACCCCATCGAATCTACTGACTCTCTTGATCCGTCTATCTTGGCCCAGCGCAGTGACTAATCCTCAAGACATTACTGCTACAGAAGATACCCCGGCTTATCCGCTCTCATCTCATGCAACTTTCTCTTCGACATCTGGCCCAGGGGTGGCGGCCGAGTCATTTTCCGATATGACATTTCAGCAGCAGTTGGAACTGAGTGGGATCGGCGGCCGACCATCGTCGCTGGCATTTGCTATCGGATTATGAACCATGTATCTTATGGCATATCGGGTAAAACTTCGCGTTCAAAAACGGCTGAAGTCTGCAAGTTTTCGATTGAAGATTTTTGTAACACTCAAGAACCAAATCTTTCTTTCGAGTAGGCCTAAAGTCTTATGGATTGACGTCGTGTCTGCCTTCAAAGGCAAGAGGTATCGTCACTCACGATCGGCGGGGGTATGATCAACTGATCCAATGTCTTACTCTACACTTCTGTACATGTACATTTAGACTAGTACCTGACCCTACCAATTAACCTGCGCGCTGCAGTTGTGGCTTGTTTGGTAGGACCAGTCTTGGCCGCCATTTTTGGAGGAATTCTGCCAGTGACGTCACTTGGAAATTTTATGTAAATTATGTAATTTATTCAATTCTCAATACGACTGACGTATCGGAATGCAGATAGAAGGTGACCTCCATTTGACCCAGCAAAATCCACCAATCACAAAGGTATTAAAAATAGAAAGGTATCAAAATAATAGTTCCTATACTTTATCACCTGCGCCAGCACCGGCCAACCAGATTCACGAACGCAATAGACTTTCACGGAATAAGCAGCAGTTACAATGGGACACGCATCTATACTGACAGAGCCTGCCGTGACAACGTGCCTCCCACAAAATAGAGGGGACGCATCAGAGACGGGGTGCATCCGATTATATTACACCGGAAATCCCAAAGCAACTTGTGATTAGTTAGACCAACCGCCACTAGGCAAACCGGAAGTGACGTTTTAGAAGTCAAACATGGAGGAGGCAACATGGCATGGTTTATTCTAATGAAACTAGGTCCATGATCGTCCTTGACACTTGTCCCTACTAAACCATAGCTCGGCCCCAGATCACATTGGCGAGCAGTCAAACGCCCACCAATTGTCACCACAGCGGAGGGCCCACGAGCGATGCACGATACAGGAAATAATCACCATATATCTGCCATGATGAGGCTGCCACGGGTCATCAACCGCAGCAACTTGAGCCCTGATCCGACCTCTTCCGTGTTATTAATATGAATCTGTCAGAGAAAGTAACCATCCCTGATTGTTGGGCGGATTATTTCGGAAACAATAACGATAATGGAGACGGTTTGTAATCTGAGCCAAACACTCCGTCACCTGGCATCTAATCGGCGAGGGGTTCCGTGGGTGTGAGCAGAGAAGGGATTCCAGCCAAGAGTTGTGCGAAAAAGGGTGTTCCCAAACGTCAGGGCAAGGGTGGACCATCTGACCGCTAGCTTGGTAAAAGAGGTTTTATCAAAAGTCAGAAGAAGAGGCTGGACCTTCTGAATAGAAAAGGGTTCAAGCCAAAATGGCCGCGTGAAAAAAGGTGTTCTCGAACGTCAGGGCGAGGATGGACCTTCAGGGGCGTAGCTAGCTTTTATGGCCTAGGGGGGCAAAATTGATTGAGTCTGGAGGGTGAGGTCGGAGGGGGTCCTCCCCCGAAAAAAACTGAAAATCTACATTGTCTCGATGTTTTTCCCCCACGTCAGTCTGACACGACAATAACTTGGCTTGAAGAGGGAAAATGACCTTTTAGAGCAAAAATTTGCTTTGTCCCTTTTTGCTCGAGGGTGGGGGGCATTTGCCACCTGCCCCCCCCCCCGCTAGCTACGCCCCCCCCACCTTCTGCCGCTAGCTGCGTGGCATCCTCGCACCCAGGGTCTACACAACCGCTCCCCTCCTCACACTTAAAGGGGAACTGACCACTTTGCCAGCCAAACTGGGCTACCTACACCTCCAAATGCCTTATGATATCACTTCAGGACTCACAACAGTTTGATTTGAAAATCTCCACCCATTTCCGAAATAAACACCAAAATGTAATTTTCGAATTCAAATTTCCCGCTCAATTAGTGATGTCATTCAGAGAACCATTACAATATAGTGACCATTGCAAATGTGCTATATCTGTATCTAAGACAGCTGGACAGAGTATATTTCTAATGTCAACCACGTTGCCGTGATTGAGAACCAATAAGTCAGCCATGTGGGGATCTTTACACCTGAAATTCACGTGAAAATTTAGAAATAATTGAAAATACCATTTAGAGATTTCGATATCTTAGTCAATCACGACAGTTTGTTGAATAATAATACCCTCCTGAGACAGTTAGTGTTTACTTTGGACTTTTCCTCCTAAATCAACACTTTGAGTCAGAAAGTGCACTTGACAGGCTCTTTAGGATAAAGATTTAGTACAGTTTACAATGGATGACTATAGAAATGGTTCTAGGTATGACATCACTAATTGAGCGGGAATTTTGAATTCTAAGAAATACATTTTTGTGTGTAGTTTGAAAATGAGTTGAGATTTTTTCACCAAATTTTTGCCAGCCATAGAGTGGTGTCAAACCCATTTGGTACAGCAAAAATAGTCATTATATTTGAAGGGGTCGGTTCCTCTTTAAGAGAGGGGTACAACCGTAAATGACCTGAGATTCTCCTGATGGCTGCGTGTGGTAGCGGCGTTGGCGATGGTATGAGAGGCTTTGTCAGAAGTCAGGACAAGCGGAGCGGTCCTCTGACAGCTAGTCAGACCCCGTGGCTATGTTACAGTGCTAGCCTATCTTTCTCTGAGCCAACGTAACGTCATGCCAAGCGTTTCGGTGAAGCATGTATCTGGATACAGCGACCGACTTTTTGGACCACAGAACCGCTGGACAATTCTTCAAACGGCACCACTTAGCTTATCTTTCCCGTAACTTTGTTTTCGTGTCTGATATCCAATGTCCATTACGCAAGTCGTTTCATACACAAAGCCAGGCGAACAAAGATATGCTTTCAGCTTTCATGAGGAAGTGCCGTGGTTTTTTCCCGTTAATGGGTCGTGTTTTTACGAAATAAGATACTAGTAATATCCGTGCCTTTAGAATGCTGCCACAATTAGTGCGTGCGTTGTGCTTTTTTATCAAATCGACTGATGAGGGTGGAATCCTATTTGTAACATGAGCCGTTACATGTATCGTTATCATGTAAGGCGGAATTGTGCTTGGTCGTGGAACGGGATTTCATGATAGATACGCTACATTGCTCTAAGTATGGCACGCCAAAGCGGAATTTATTCAACCCTAAAAAATACACATCAACATTTCAAAATATAGTGACAACTTTATAAACAACAGGACAACATTTTTAAAATTATAACAAGATCTATCTAAAAATATACATTGCAACAGTTAATAAATTATATGTCAACATTTACAAAAATCATTGCAACATCTTGAAAATTATCGCAACATTTTTGTAGATGTTGACGTATAATGTATTAAATGTTGCAATGTATATTAGGTAGATCTTGTTATAATTTTAAAAATGTTGTCCTGTTGTTTAAAAAGTTGTCACTATACATGTATTTTGAAATGTTGATGTGCTTTTTTTAGGGTTGAATAAATTCCGCTTTGGCGTGCCATATTTAAGTGGACTGCAGATCACGCCACATCAGTACACCAGACGACCTTTATGCCTCTGACGCTATTTGTCATGATCGACGCCACTCTGATCTGAATCCGCCCAAAGAGCTATCTTCATCAGAACATCACCAAAAGCATAACTCACTGAACGTAATGTACATCTTCAAATATTTGTTTTACAAAGCAAACAAGAGAAGGACATCGGAGCGATGTCAATGGTTTCCGATGAGAAGTTAACTACTCTAGAGCTAGTTATCTGTGACCTTGACCTCTGACCTTGAGAAGTATTGCGTAACTGGAACAGGGATCCTTGATTAAACCAATAGGGGATGGTTAATGCAGGCTTCTATTTAGTTTTCCCCTGAAATTCTGAGTAGATTTGCACTTATTTGTGATGGTTGGCTGTGACCTTGACCTCTGACCTAGAGAAGTGTTGCATAACTGGAACAGCATCCCTGATTAAACCTATCGGGGATAGTAAATTCGGGTTCTAATTCGTTTGTTCCTGAAATTCCGAGGAGATTTGCGCTTAAGAGCTGTTTGACCTTGACCTTGACCTCTGACCTTCAAGGTCATTGCGTAATCTGAAAGCTCATCCTTGATAACCTAGGTGTAGGTGAAGGTTTTAGGTCTCTACCATCACCAGATTCTGACTTATGTCATGTTATCAAATTTGAATATCAAATCTCACC
>NMRB01001367.1:174145-193657 GCA_002633025.1 Notospermus geniculatus
GAATATTTTTTGTGAAGACATCGATAAAACCGACCCTGGACGGTGTCCATTTGCAGAGTTTTTCCACCGCCTCGCATAGAAACCATTTTGTTTGCATATTTCTCGGCTGTTATTGACACAAGATAAGAATGGTCCGCTATAATGTGCTACAGTAAACATCATGCCTGCTTCACCGAGAACCGATGGCCGGCAGCAGGAGAATTTTGAGAAGATATCCGTGGATTTAGTTTCACGAGAAAAAACTGCTGAACAGGGCCCGATCTATTTTCATCCTCAACCCTGAACCCATTCGTATCGAACAGTCCGGCCTATTTCGCTCCGTCAGTCGAAGCGAGGAAGTTTGATATACCGAACTAGACTCGTACCTGATCCTACCAACCTGCGCGCTGCAGTCGTGGCTTGTTTGGTAGGACCAGTATTGGCCACCATTTTTGGAGGAATTCCGCCAGTGACGTCACTTGGAAATTTATGTAAATTTATTCAATTCTCAACACAGCTGACGTACCGGAATGCAGATAGAAGGTGACCTCCATTTGACTCAGGAAATCCACCAATCACGAAGGTGTTAAAAATAGAAAGACATCAACATAATCGTTCCTACTTATCACCTGCGCCAGCACTGGCCAATCAGATTCACGAACGCGACAGGCGCTACTGGTCCGATGTAAAACTGTTAGGATCGGGTACCAGTCCAGTCCAATACCGAACCAGATTTAGACAGGGCGACATGGACCCGAAGGAACCCAGCTCAGTCACGTCGTCAATCGAGTGTCCTAAATCCTACAATTCACAGTTTTCAATGGCATGGGGATGGCCGAAGGCAAATAGACTGGTTCCCGTGTTTGCCGCTCCACTCCCGCGGCGCTACTGTACGTTCCACGTTTGTTGTTGAGCGAGCGTTGCGGAAATGTAGCGGCAAAGACGGGAACCAGTCTAAAAGGCATAATACATATGTAGGTTCATATGACTGTAGGTAGAATAGAATAGAATAGAACAGAATAATCTTTATTTTCATCGGTATAAAATGTACAATAAACATGAGCTCCAAGGAGCTCGTCCACCAATATCTAACAGGTAAAAAAAGCGTAGCTCCAAAAATAGATATATTGGCATATCTATTTTTGGTAAGTGCAATGAGCACTTTGCCTTCTTCGGAATGTGCGGAGTGGAAAGTAATTCATAAAACATGTACTGTACACACAATGTCGTCTTAAATGGAAAATGCATTAGCGATTTCACATATAACAATAACATCAACGATCCTTTCTCTTTTCTCCGATACAATGCAACAGACATCGACAAGACACCCACAAACAGACCTGTCTGAGGAAAGTGTGGAAACATTTGCGAGGACAAGTTGACGAAATCTCAGGGTACGACAGAGACAGCGTACGTGCCAGCTCTCGCTAATCGCTCCGCCACAAGCGATACATCAACTTCCCATTCACTGTATCAGAACCTGATTTTTAAAAATACAAAGCAATTATCTGCTCCATTCATGCACAACACCGCAATATGCAGGAACTAGTTAGGCAGAGGACAAATCGTGGATCGACGCTTTGAAGGCATTTGATCAATAATTTATGGAGTAGCCATCATTGAGATGTGGGCTTTGAGATAAAGATCTAGGTACGCATACATATTGAGGTGGAGAGAATGATATGTATCTTTTGTGCCCAATAAGGAAAGCCTATGGGCGGTTATTTCCGCAGAATTAGACGTGCTTAGTGTCGTGCGAGTGAAGCAGACGTAGACGTGAGTGTAGTGTGCGTGAAGCAAAAGTAGACGTGTTTGGTGTGTGTATGAAGCAAACATTAGAATTGTGAAAATAATATTAATGCCATGAAAAAATCATATGTCAACGTGAAACATTTCTTATGTGCTCATAAGACGTTGGGTGGCGCTGCAATCGGCTGCAGCGCCATCCATCGTCTGATTAACGCATATGATATTTTTCACGTTACCCATCACGTCGTTGTCTACGCTTACAATATAGATCGTTGAAGAAGATACAGTAGGTGTATAAAGGTGGAGTGATACAAACATCGGTGGAGTAGATATAAAGTAATAATAAAGTTATTCTGTTTCATTTTCGACAAGATAAATACTGTTTTCTGCAAAAAATAACATTTTGAAAAAGAAGTTCGCGTCACGTGATAGACCAGCCCACCGACGATGACGTCAAGATTTTCAAGATGGCGATCTAGCGTCAATGGCAGTGTTAAAATTTTCGTCCAAGTATCAAAAAATTTCAATGCTGCGTGGAGTATGGCTCCACGTGAGAGGACTATACAGGAAGCTGATAATGGGCGCTCATTTGCGTCAACGGCGAATTGCCCATTGAGAGCCAACTCGCACGAAAAAACTTTCATGCACAAGGAGCAGCGCCTTCAGCAGAGACAGGTCTCTGGACAGAGACGCTCCACGCAGCACCACCAGTCTCCAGACTTCACTACGCCTCTCCTTTCCAATCCTCATAAAATATACTCTAGATTCGTTCTTCTAAGGTTACTTTACTGAACACTCATATGACCGCCTACCCTATTGAATATGCATGGCAAAATAAAGAACTGTTCAATGTGACTGACAGGCAAGGAGGGAAAGGGCTATTGAAGACTGAATTATCCGACCACAGAAAGAACACGTGGTGATCAGTATCGGACAGTTTGAAATTGATGCCTTTGAGAAGTGATTGAATAGGCCCTGTGCATAAGGCCACAATACAACAGTGAATGTAACAGACACTCTTTTAATAGTGCCTGCCAACAAAGCAGTCTTCGCGGCCCAGTGCAAGTAACTCAAGACTCACTCATTGGTCAGTTTTGTTGAATAGAATCAATAAATTCTTTGTATGGTCTATATTGTGGGCTGGGCCTAAACCTACAGCATGAATATATGAAGTAACCTTAGAAGAACGAATCTAGAGTATGTACTTTCAGACAAACACTAGTCTTGGGCTCAGTTACAAGGTAAGGTATAATCACAGGGGACTTACCATCCTTCTCTTATTGATCTGCTGGGACTAGAGGGATCAGGAATCATTAGTGCCCTCATTTGTTGCATTTGTATGTGGTGTGTTTATTGGAGAATGGGGCCATTCGCCCTTGTAAGTATGGTGTAGCTACCAGACAGTGAAAGGAAGATATGTATGGGTAGATACGAGTTATTGGTATATGGGTGGTTATCAGACAATACTAAGGCAGATCTTTTCGGTAGTTATTTGTTAGATATCGGTATAATACAAAAGTATAGTGAAGTTACAGTGCGAAAGGAAATAACCTTTAAGGCGTTCATCCGGCTTTTTCGTGCGAGTTGGCTCTCAATGGGCAGTGTGAACCACTGTTGTTTTCTTTACGGCTTAAGGTGCTGCTCCACGTGAGAGTTTTCTCGCGCAAGTTGGCTCTCAATGGGCAACTCAACCATATAAAAGTAATGGACAATCGTTTGTGCCATTGGTGTCAGCATAATCCGTAAGAAACCAACAAGAAACCAACAATTTCCCATTGAGAGCCAACTCGCACGAGAAAATTCTCACATGGAGGAGCGCCTTTACGCTGAGGCAAGTAGCATATACGACTGCCCATAGTTTTCTATGGGCAGTCGTAGTCCATTGAGAGCCAACCAGCACCTGTTCGCTGAGACAAATGGCGTATACGACTGTCCACAGTTTCTATGTATTTTTTCATTTTATTTTTTGTATTTTTTATTTTTATTTCTTTTATTTTTGTATTTTTTATTTTTATTTCATTTATTCCTTTTTTTCATTTTTCTATCGTTTGAAAAAAATAACTATCTCTTCCTTCCCAGACTTTTGAAGCAGATGGGCGATTGTCTGTTATGTGTTACCAGTGACTGGTTGATACAAAATGTAACTCTGGACAGGAATTGAATTCTCCATGCATGGAACGTCACCGTGACTGTCTGTATTCATGTCCATTCTTGTAACCATTAATGACGAACTTTAAAGGGCCTCTAGAGGCAGCCAGCATGGCAGGGGAAAACCCCGGGGAAAACCAAGGTTGAATACCTCGTACCAGTGATTATTACGTTAAAGTGGCGCCGCCTGGCCGAAGAACCGGTACTGATAGTAGCCTAATGGCGAGCTGCCTCTAGAGGCCCTTTAAGATCTTTCATTGCTCGGGCCCAACCTTGCGCAGCACTTTTCTTGCTAGTATATTTTAATGGCTACATCTACGCCAGTAAGAAATGAAGACTACCTTCAAGATGACAACGTCATCATACCGACGGGTATCAACATTTTACCCGGATTTTTCCGTCTCCTAATCTGAGAATGATCGGACGTATCATCTGATTACAAACCGGCAGACGTCCGCCAGTAGACCTATCTCTTGATCGACTAGTCATAACATGACTGTCAGGTCTCTATTCAAGGAGAGCGACTCTTACTTACAGAAAGTGCATTGGGGTAAGTTGCAACCCTGGAAAATCTAGGTAGCATGGAGTAAGTGTGCTATAAATAGTTGGGCAACTGGAGGCACACGTCGTTGAATCCGCAATTGCCATGGATTCAAAAGGACTAGGCCTAGATACGTCTTTTATAACCTATAACTGTAGGCATACACTGTATCAGACAGTTCGGGTGCCTCGATATCTCTGTGCAATAAGACAAGAAGGGGCCTGGTTTGAAAAATCGTCCTTGACCTTAGACGAGTGAATCTTGAGTATATCTAGGTCAGTTTGACTGACTGTCGCCAATGAATTAGTCAATGTCTGCAGACGTGATTGACGTATGGACAGATCATTCATATGATAGCCAATATAAACGTTGAGTCATCTTCAATAACCTCAAAATGGCCCACTGTTGATGTAGTCGTCTGCATCTCAGTTGAGCCCTCTCATTAACAGAAGATTGAACTCTTAAGAACCCTGGTCTAGAGGTGGCTTATCACTTTGATACCCACGTCACGCTCATAGATGTCAAACGTGAGATCGAAATTTGTTCGTGAATGATAAATGTATCGAATATTATTCATCATGACGTCCTGTTTGGAGATGAAGTGTCACTGCACGATCGTGGGTGTCACGATTCCAGGACATACTGTGTGCTGGGTTCCAGGGCATACTGTGTGGTGTGTGGCAGGGCATACAGGGTGGTGTGTGGTTCAAAACATTCTCCAGAATGCACAATAACAAGATTCGGAACAATACAAGTTCTTCAACAAAACAAAGTCTTGAACAGTTAGAATTTCTTGAACAGTGCAAATCCTTGAACAATACAGAGTCTTGAACAATGCAAGTTCTTGAACAATACAAAATCTTGAACAGTAGATGTTCCTGAACAATGCAAGTTCTTGAACAATACAAAGATGTGAACAGTGGAAGTTCTTGAACAATGCAAGTTCTTGAACAATACAAAGTCTTGAACAGTAGAAGTTCTTGAACAGTGCAAGTTCTTGAACAATACAGAATCTTGAACAATGCAAGATCTTGAATAATGCAAGTTCTTGAATGAACAGTACAGACTCTTGAAGCATACAAAGTCCTGAACAATGCAAGTTCGATATTGAACAATACACGGTCTTGAGCAAGGCAAGTTCTTGAATAATGCAAGTTCTTGAACAATACAAGGTCTTGAAGAATGCAAGTTCGATTTTGAACAATACACGTTCTTGAACAATGAAAGTTCTTGAGCAGTACAAAGTTTTGAACAGTAGAAGTTCTAGAACAATGCAAGTTCTTGAACAATACAGAGTCTTGAACAATGAGTTTTGAACAATAGAAGTTCTTGAGCAATGCAAGTTCTTGAACAATACAAAGTCTTGAACTGTAGAAGTTCTTGAACAACGCAAGTTCTTGAACAATACAGAGTCTTGAACAATGAGTTTTGAACAATAGAAGTTCTTGAACAATGCAAGTTCTTGAACAATACAAGGTCTTGAACAGTAGAAGTTCTAGAACAATGCAAGTTCTTGAACAATACAGAGTCTTGAACAATGAGTCTTGAACAATAGACGTTCTTGAACAATGCAAGTTCTTGAACAATACAAAGTCTTGAACTGTAGAAGTTCTTGAACAACGCAAGTTCTTCGACAATAGATTGGCATCATGAACGGTTCTTGAGTGATACAAAACATGGCGGCGACTGACTGCTTTCACTGTATCATAGCGTGTTCTTTCTAAAACTATTGCGGATTTCGAGAAGTTAAAATGACAAGTAACGTAACAAGATTTAACTACTGCAGTCCAGGGGAAACATTTGATTAAATTGTGCCGCAGCATCGTCAAAAAATGCCAAAAACTTGATTAATCCAATGAGAACTCATAAAACATCACGAAGAAATCGAATTATAATACAGATAATTGGATTTCGAATTACAATTGCTGATAAAACTTTGCTCGAATGCAAAGTGGAGTCCCCTGGGGCTATCTGAATGGCTTCGCTTTTATTTTTCTAGGCTTAATTAGTAATCAGTTGAGAATATTGTCAGTCCAAGTGCCAGTGTAGAATTTCGTACCCATATCAGCAAATTTGGATGGTGACAATTTTCAACTATGTGTGCTCTCACTGTGGCTTCGGAGGAATAAAACCCATGCCGTTAACGTTGATTTTATTTCTGGAGGAGGCCATAGAGTAGGCCCAGTTGATGGCAAAGTGCCGTTTGCAGCCCAATCCACTAAATTCAACTGATCGGGCGGAAAATGTTATTGTTCACGCTTTTGTTTAATACATTGTTATTGGTCGCGAGAAGGCAGAATCGGATTGAGTATATAAAACAAAGGCATTAGATTTTTTGTGCCCATAGCCGGCTTGACCAGCTAGCGTGGCAGCGTCCACTGAATGGTATTAAGCTTCTGACGTCATACGGTGAGAACTGTTAGACCGCCATCTTTGTTGGAAAAGTCTATTGTTCACTCTGTAGTTTATATTGTTATTGGTGGAACGAAACCAGAATCGGCAGAAGTATGAACAAAATTTATTGGCCAGACTACTTTAAGCTTCCGTTCTTAGCTTTGCGAAACGTTTGCACGCACGGTCAATCACCGGTTCAGCCTCGCGTTTCAACCAACTCTCCCCGGCGGAACAACCAGCATGTCGCGGTCAATCGTAGCGTCCACGACAGAGGCAAAAACCGGCGCCTGTCTCTCTGATTCGACCTGACAGGAGGAAGTGATTGTTACAAGCTTTGTGATCACTAAATCTTGATCGTCTCCGACGGTAAGAACCTCTAAGCGTTATTCGTATCCACTAAGGGGCCGTCTCAAAATTACACTGATGCCAAAAAAGACGAAGTGACTTTATCTTTTCCCTGACCCCTCCCTCCCCCTTGAAAAGATGAAGTGGGCACTTGACATTGGTTTCATCCATGTCGGGACGGTAGGCATGGAAAGATGATAAAGAAAAACATGTGAAGACACTAGTAAACCAAGAAAGCAATATTTATATATGGTTCTCCTGTAAAAAAAGAGTGATGCCAATTTTTCCAAAAAAGATGAAGTAGGCTTCCCCCAAATCGAGAACCCCCCCCCTCCCCCCAGACGAAGTCACTTCGTCTTTTTTGGCATCAAAACAATTTTGAGACGGCCCCTAAAGTGGCAACTTGTGCGCTGATTGTGAACAAAGGAAACCTTTGACTGCTAATGCAGATGATATTTTTATGCGTAAAGAAATGTCATGGTGTTATTTGCCACGTGGAAGCAAAGTGGACACTTAATGGATGCTACTCCGCATGAGACCTTTGCCACGTTGGTGTTTTAGGGGTGCTTCCGAGAATAAAGACTCAGATGTTTCTCTCACGCGGTTCCCTGTAAGGCGAGGGATGCCTTAGAGATGTTGATGTCTTGAAGAGAATGCTAAAGGAACCGGTGTGGCGTTTTTCAGTGAGGCCCGTGTGCCAGTGTGACATTACAATAGATTGACGGAATAAGCGGCGACTTGACAATGAGCAACACACAGAGAAACAGCGAGTCTGTTTCCCAGTGTGTTCCGAATTTTGTAAATTTTCGACCCCAACCGGGGTCTTCCTCAGGCACTTTCTAGTAGAGATCCCAGAAAAGTAGAGATTCCAGTCTCTAGTAGTCTCCAGTCTCTAGTAGAGATTCCAGTCTTTCTGGAATCTCTACTAGAAAGTGCCTGAGGAAGACCCTGGTTGGGGTCGAAAAATTACAAAATTCGGAGACGACTTTTCTTATTAGAACATAACACCCGGACTTAGATTCCAGGGGACTTACATTCCTGTTACACTTCATTGGTTAATATATTGGTGGGTGGATGTTGATAGTGGGTGGCACAACACAACCTCCTTTTAATGCATTATTAGAATAGATGATGATTAATACTATTCTACTTCAATCTTTGGTACATGTCACCAAATTGATTAATCTTCTTATCTTCGACGGATTATGTCACAAACAACCGCAAGCCGCCAAGGGAAGCCATACATGTACAAGGTTCTTTGAACCAAAGGTTTCAAAAAGAAAGAATTGGGGAAGACGATTTTGCTGACTCATCAAACGGAATGCATTGTCATCAACGGCCTCGCATATCGAGTTCATTTGAAGTTACGATTTTATTGAACAAATTAAGTTAAGACAAATGAATTTTTCTCAATTAAGTAGCGAAGACAGGTATCTTGCTGGTCATGGTAAGTTCGTTAGCCCAAGATACGAGGGTGCGTCACGGTGACAAGATATCCGAACACTAATTGCTCTGAATTGATTTTTTCTTATTGCGATCAAAGGGGTTATTGGTTAGGCACGACATGTTCAAGCAATCAAGACGCACTATATCATACGCGGTAGGTTACGCTGGGTGGTGTTTTGGAACTACTTATTCCGGGGAGAGTAGCGTGTCAGCATTGGTATTTTCGAAGCAGAGGGGGAAAACTGAATCAAAACTCATCGTCAGATAAGCTTTTAGTTTGAGAGGCCACGGGGGGGGGGGGGGTATTCGTATCCAAGTTCAGTATCAGAAGTGTTGGTGGCGTATTTAAAGGAGCATGATATTGCCACTTTTTGTCGACAGCCGGCGATGATTGCATCATTCTCCAATACCGTAGTTTTGCCTTTCGCCCCAGTGTTGGAGAATGCATGATTAAATATAATGCATACGTGAATACCCCCTAGGAACGAGAGTTACTCGACATTGGGCGAGATTGATAGGCGATAGTTTAACAAATATCCAACACAGAGCACAAAATACGGCACACAAAATGATAGCACAAGTAAACTCGTCTCCGAATTTCGCAAATTTTCGACCCCATTCCTCAGACACTTCCTAGTAGAGATCACAGAAGTGAAATCGATAGTTTAACAACATTGTCAATAGAGGTCTCCCTTAACGCGGGTATGTTTAGCGCAGGATAGGGAAGGGATACAGTTCCCCTTTAATGACAGTCAGACAGACAAGATGGCCTGTTGGATGAGTTAGTTTAGACCGACTTCTATTGATATAGCGTCAATACTTTGGACTGATCGGCCGTCTGGGAAAACGTCAGTTGAAAGAGTAATTGTATACTAACCGTCTGGATGGCTGAGATCACACTATCATACATGTGCTAAGTCGGTCAAGGCGTCTGCCAACGCGAGAAAAGCGCTGAGGACGTCTGGGTTTTCAGAGTGGCGCATTCGGAACATCGGAACCTGTCACTCTGAGGGTCACGTGATAGAGTGGACGACTCTCTCTGATAGCGCAAGTTTTCTCCGGGCACTCCGGTTTTCTCCTGCAGTAAAACTCACCCAATGTTTTCTTAACGCTAAACATGCCGTACTTGGTGCTCAGCTCCCGATTCAACATTAATTTTCAAAACGCGAGAAAGCACCGTATGGAGTTCCACAGGGAGCCCAACTAGGTCCGTGTTTGCTCGTAGTCTATGCACAGCATATTGTGAACATACATGTAATCCTCGTCCTACAGACCGTTCTCGCTGGCGATTGTATTGGTATTTGTACCTTCAATGAGGATGTTACCAAGAACAGCAAAAAAAGACGCAAAAACAACGTAAGGTGCGGAGTAAACACAACACACAACACTGATCAACTGAACTTGATGACGTCTTAAAATTCGAACACCCTTCAGAGTTCAATGATAACGATGTCCTGTCAGTGCATGGTGAAAAGTTTGATGTTCGGATTACCTCGTTGGCGGCTGACACAGGGCCTGTCTGTCATGTTATAACCAGGCGATATCACAGGTAATCTGATCGCCACCGATCTTCTCGCCAGCCACCGCAGACGAGGCGATATCGGTTTTGGTATTGTTTGACATTGGGCGATCATCGCTGGCGAGAAGATTCCACGCATCGCTGTCCAACGCACACCTGGCGTCAACAGCCGATTTTTCTCGCTGGCGTTAAGATCGCTTGCGATAACGCCTGGTGTGCTACTGGCTTTAGCGGATATAGTTTATGCATTGAATGTTAATCAGTGGATGATAAGGTTGGCTAGAGTGGTGCGTGCAGAACTGAGATAACTCATAACTGCATGCTTGAGTAGTTAGGTAAACATTAAGACATCGCGTACGATGCAGTGGGAAAAAAATCTTTAATTGTTTTACATAATCCTGCGCTCAGTGGCCGTGCACTCATGCAAAATGTACGGATACAGTTTCACCTGCCTTGAAATGACTGCTTTAAGCGGGGTTCATTGGCGCACGGATCCGATCCGTTTTCAGTCCGTTTGCCCCTAGTTTTCCGGATACGACAACGCTGAAGTCCATTTGATAGATTTTTTACGGACCTGAATCGGACCAATTCCGTGTACCAATGAACCTTGCTTTAAGCGGGGTTCATTGGCGCACGGATCCGGTCCGTTTTCAGTCCGTTTTGCCCCTAGTTTTCCGGATACGACAACGCAAAAGTCCATTTGATCGATTTTTTACGGACCTGAATCGGATAAAATCCGTGTGCCAATCTAGAGCAAACGTTGTTTCGGTGGGGCGGAGACTGTGCAGAACCAGGGGTTCGTAGTGCTCGCTCCCTCCCTCACCGTTTGTTGACGAAGGGAGCGATTAGATCAGGATGGCGGAGACAGAGAATGGCTTCGTTGAATTCCGACCACCTGCACGCAATACAGGATCGAACATTTAGTCCGAACGCAGTTTTTCTCTCGGTAAAAAATTGCCTCCGCAACCAACACGTTTTGCCTGACGATCAAATTGGTGAAATAGACTGACTTACCGAAGTTAAGTCTGTGAAATAATGTCCTTGGTATCCTGGCCAGCGAGTAATCCTCGAACATGTGCGTATACTGAGGCTGATTGAAAAGTCTGAATTGTCCCTTCCAACAAGAATATGTCACGGCACAAAAAATGTTTGCTTTGAATATGTGCTGCCTTTCCACTCTCAGACCACTTTTCAAGATTCTACTACCAAAAGTCTTGGCATTAGTTCCCGGTCGTGGCCGGTGATAATCCAAAGGAGAAAATGTTCTGTGCCCTCTGATTGGAGGAAAAAGGAGCACTTACGAAGAAGTTCCTAATCAACAGATGGGAACGTCACACCTGCAGCAGATGATTCCCTCAAGAACACGCCTTATTTAAAACGGAGGCAACTACACAATTTAAGGAAGCTATCCTCATCAGAATACCCGGATGTAAACAGATAAGTAGACGACGTCCGTCCTCATCGCCGCCAGAGCAGCAACTAATCTCACGGTCGCGGTGGCCGCCTGTCCATGCACCGCGAGGCGGAGGAATCTCGCTGCAGCATGACGGAGGCGCGGTGATCGATGGGGAGTTTACCTGATGGATGGTCGCGTGTCGCTGCGTTGGGTCAAAACTGGAAACGAGTCGTTAGCAAAGAAAGGAACGCCGCGCTGCTGGTTTTGAAATGGATAATCAGTTTGTCATTTAGATTATCGCTCCATTATATCCACATTAATTTTAAATACCTTCCTCCATTTGTCCAAAGAAATTCTTAGGGTGGAGCCGGAGGCACGTCAAGGCCTACATCGACTACGCTCCTTGGGTCGCTTAACATCGACTACGCTCCTTGGGTCGATAAACATCGACTACGCTCCTTGGGTCGATAAACATCGACTACGCTCCTTGGGTCGATAAACATCGACTACGCTCCTTGGGTCGCTAAACATCGACTACGCTCCTTGGGTCGCAAAACATCGACTACGCTCCTTGGGTCGATAAACATCGACTACGCTCCTTGGGTCGATAAACATCCGACTATGCTCCTTGGTCGCCAAACATCGACTACGCTCCTTGGGTTGCTAAACATCGACTATGCTCCTTTGGGCGCCGCGCTGAGAGGGAGTACCAGGACAATATTCTGAGGGACCTCTGTTCCTGCCACAACGGTCGACTGATTGGGAAGGAGGTAGGGTAGGAGTGATTGGAACATTTAGGCCTATCAAAATGAGGACACGACCAGCTTTACACGTCGTCCGATTCTGCCATCAATAAATGTCTGATGACGAACTTGTGTGTCAACGAATTGTGAATACACTACAGCAATACCGTCTGTATATGTCTTCATAGTACATGTACGTTTTCGACTAAACCGCAATATCTCGGTGATGATATCATGTTCATTACATTACGGTACATTTATTACGTTATCAGGCCATTAATCTAGAGCCAGCCAATTTGTAGTATACAGTGAAACCCCTCATGTGGACCATCCCTCTATGTGGACCACCCCTCTATGTGGATCGATTTTTGTCGGTCCCAAATAAATCCTTCACATTTTCCTTTAGCGAAGTGGACCACCCCTCTACCTCGACCTGGACCACCAAAAGTAGGGTCCCAAAGTGCATGGTGACCCCTCTATGTGGACCAGAAGATTCAAAATCTAGGTATTTGCGTGGTCCATGGTTACACCAAACACATGGAAAAGCTAGATTTCACACCATATAGGCTTTTTGTTGGTCCGAGGAATAAACAAACAATTAACACCTTTGGTGTAAGCTAGACAAAAACTCAGTCAAGCTAATCAACATTGAATGACTCACTCATATCGAAGGGGTAATTAAACATCAACATGGGATCCATCTGTGGTGAAAGGGGTAGTGTCACCGCAGGACTCCAATATTTCGAAAATGCCAACCCCCTTTATGTGGACCACCCCTCCATGTGGACCAGTTTGACCCGGTCCCACGCGTGGTCCACTTAGAGGGGTTTCACTGTACCTCCATGAGTACACTAACGCGTGCGAGAGACTGGGCGCACTTCGTTGTCACCTTGGGGCTGACATTTTTGCCAATGGTGAAAAAAATACTGGATTTCAAGATAATTCTTTATGCGACATGTCTGAGGCGAAAGGGGCAGTATTTCGTGACGGGGCGAGGTCCACACAGGCAAGAATACTGAATCTATCATAGTCTTCTAACAAATCTGCTTATTGCATCAGTCTAATCGTATCCCAAATAGCGTATACAGTGAAACCCCTCTAAGTGGACCACGCGTGGGACCGGGTCAAACTGGTCCACATGGAGGGGTGGTCCACATAAAGGGGGTTGGCATTTTCGAAATATTGGAGTCCTGCGGTGACACTACCCCTTTCACCACAGATGGATCCCATGTTGATGTTTAATTACCCCTTCGATATGAGTGAGTCATTCAATGTTGATTAGCTTGACTGAGTTTTTGTCTAGCTTACACCAAAGGTGTTAATTGTTTGTTTATTCCTCGGACCAACAAAAAGCCTATATGGTGTGAAATCTAGCTTTTCCATGTGTTTGGTGTAACCATGGACCACGCAAATACCTAGATTTTGAATCTTCTGGTCCACATAGAGGGGTCACCATGCACTTTGGGACCCTACTTTTGGTGGTCCAGGTCGAGGTAGAGGGGTGGTCCACTTCGCTAAAGGAAAATGTGAAGGATTTATTTGGGACCGACAAAAATCGATCCACATAGAGGGGTGGTCCACATAGAGGGATGGTCCACATGAGGGGTTTCACTGTACATGTATCTCAAAAATAATACCTCCATGGTGTACTGTACCAACATTTATATGGCACGGCTTAACCCGCCTATGGGCGGTTATGTCCGCAAAAAAAGCAGTCCACAGAAAATTTATTTGTAAGACTGAAACTATTTCTATCCCGCCGGCTGTAGAAGATTTCCAATGGCCCTAGTGGTTGGCGCGTTGGCCTCCTACTGGCCTGGAATAAGCAAAGTGGGGCGCGGTTAATTACGTGGATGGATGACTGGCGGATAATACAGTTGGCTCTCTATGGGCAACTCACCCATAGAAAACTACTAGTATGGGAAGTCGCCGTTTGCTTCCCTTTTGTGAGGAGACATTTCATTGGACGACCTCGCATCATGCCAATACCGATGCACCGCCACCATACTCTCATGGGGCCGTGTTTGATTGACGTAAGGCGATGAAGACATAGAGTGGTTTCAATGAAGTTAAGTATGTCATGTCGGGTTGATTAAACTTGATAGAAATGCGGCAACATACACAATTTGGCATCGTATGTAATCAATGTCAAACCACAGTTTTTTTAGACATTAGGATGAACTGTGGAGCGATGCCAGGTCTATAGGAAAGGCTGAGTATGCTATCGAACCTAGGCCCAGGATGCGAGTTTGACTGTCTTCTATTCATCCTTTCGTCGCCCACCCCTCCCTCGCCATCTTGATTCCTAGGAAGACTTTGCGTGCGCACTTATCTGGTATTGGCAAACCAACGCATGTGATTGGTCGAGAGATACGAATTTGCCGCCAGATGTAACTGCGCATGTGCAGTGTACAAGAAATCCACTTCTATTGTTGAATGACGGAATAAGCGGCATGACTATAGAAAGCCAATCCCCAGAGATTAGAATGTAACAATTGGATCTTTTGTTCCTGGGACAGTTTTTCCTTGGGACATTCTTTCCCTTTACACCTGTGTCGAAACGGTGAATAATAGGACGTTGGTGCCCGAGACCTCGAGAGGCCAGGTTTTTGCAGGATCAGGTAAAGCATAGTGCATGGAGAACAGCAAGAACATCTCTCTGGGACTCTAGGGCAATCGCCTATACATGGACAACAACAATCTACCACAAACAGAGGAGCAACAAAATTATTCCGCCGTCCTAAAAAAACAGCCTCCATAAATTTCACTTCAGCAATTCTAGGACAATAACAAAACCCATTCCGTCGCTCACGCAGCGTTTCAGAAAGCCCCCAGGGGTCGATTTGTCAATTTCTGATTGCCGTAAAATCAATGGGTGGACAATTCCGCGGCCGCGCTAACAAATGTTCTCCTTCTCACCTGTCGATAACATTTTTCTACCATTCAGGTAACAAGATGATGTTACTAGAGATTAAGACACCAGGGATAATTTGTATCTTCGGATGTTCTTGGGTAAAAGGATGCTGTCGTTTTATACCTATGGGTAATGACTCATAACATCGATTTGTGTTGTGTTTTGAAATCTAGTTTTATGGTCTCTGTAAAGGCGCTCATCCACGTGAGAGTTTTTTCTCGTGCGAGTTGGCTCTCAATGGGCAATTCACCATTGTTGGTTTCTTACGGATTATGCTGACACCAGTGGCACAAACGATTGTCCAGATTCCTTTGGTTGAGTTGCCCATTGAGAGCCAACTTGCGCGAGAAAACTCTCACGTGGAGCAGCGCCTTAATTCAAAGACAAATGACACAAAAGATTTCCCATAGTTTTCTATGGTTCAGTTGCCCATAGAGAGCCAAATCGTGCGAGAAAACTGTAACGTGGAATACCTTTTTCAGCGTTTATTAAGCCTGTCGCACACTGGGGCTACATGTATCTGCTGAGCAAAAAGTCAGTCGAGAGCGTTTCCTCAGCAGATAGCTCGCGTGTGCGNATTCTCTGTCACGATTGACAGCGTGCATACATGTACCGTCTGTCTACAATGATGAACTGAGGTATCGTTAAAGATAATGTATCACGGATATTTTCGCGGGCCACGAAAATCATTGTTTATTTACATTTTGTTTGTTTATGTCTCGTCTTTCTTTGTCTTATGAGTAATTTGTTGGTGGCATGCCCCTCTAGAAATTCTTTTGATTCTGAAAATATTCAATTTGGTCGGTTGGCATGTCCCAAAAGTCCAAAATAACATAATGTAAACATCCATGTTTACGAACATTAAATGTAAACAATGAAGTCGTGATATATTATCTTTAAGACGTTGAACTGGAGCTGAGCGAACCGAAAACACCCAGCAGCTATTTATTCAACCATTGGTACCAGGAATAGAGAGACCCCTCAAAATATTGTTCAAGTCGTGCTGTACGAGGAAGTATCGCTGTAGCAAACCTTTTACTTTTATTGGTAGATGGGAACTCGGTTACTAATATGTTGGAAGTGAAGACTCGTTACAGTAGAGAGAGCAGAGCAACAGCCCGATAGCGTGCCCGGCGAATAAGCAACAGGAATCTGTCAATAATGTGTGAACCGTCATGTGGCCAGAGCATTTACGACAGTCGATAACCATTGACTGGTGTTGCAAAAAGCTTCGTTCAGGCGAAGAAAATAAGATGCATGCCAAGCCATACTTTCTGTGCTCACGGTTGGTAGCAGCGGGATGTATTGGCAGTTAGGACTGATAGGTTCATGGTAGGCCTAATTCGCCTTTGACTTTTTATCTCTATATCTACCACCTTGCCTTCTTCAATTGGCAGATTTGAATATTTCTTGTTGGCTATCTATAGACCTTTCCAAAAAAGATGGTGGCCTACTCGTTCTCCCACATGACGTCGTGGCCATTCTTTGTCCAAGCATGACATAACACTACCAAACACATCCTCTCAGACAATTATTTCACCAACTTTTGTGTCCATGGATGGCCATCTTGTCCAAACAAGGCCATCGACTGCGTCTTCAGCCTTGTCCCAATCATGTCATCTTTTGCGTTAATGCATAAATTACAAATGAATCTGCCCCCTACTTAACCCGCGTCCGAGCCAATCACAACTCGTGAAGCAACTCGTCGTTCGGCACTTTCTCTTCTCTTCCTGCACACATTTGTAACACGGATTGTGATTGGTACATTGATTA
This sequence comes from Notospermus geniculatus, assembly GCA_002633025.1. NCBI lineage: Eukaryota > Metazoa > Nemertea > Pilidiophora > Heteronemertea > Lineidae > Notospermus > Notospermus geniculatus. Next base: position 191,093 of record NMRB01001367.1, read on the forward strand.
GCCTTCGCACACCGATGATTGGCTGAGGCTCTGAGCTCTTCAGAAGCGGGAAATGTGATGGATTCAAACCAGGCTAGATGGGCGTCAGGCCAGACAGACTGGTGAGAATCAGATGTGGATGGCCCGTTTGACCAGCTTAGCATGCCAGCGGCCATTGAATGGTATTAAGCTTCTTTCGTCATATGGGGAGAATGTTTAACCCCCATCTTTGTTGGAAAGGTCTATATCAGTCCACACAGAAATCGTACAGCATGCGGGTTCTAGTGTGGAGACGCTTCATTGAATTAACGATGAACCCATTGGCTTTCCTTTAGTTGTAGCCAAGCATCGGGAATGGCAAACTGTGGTGCCATTTTTCACCGGACGACATTTACAAGATAGCACCACGGGCTGATGAGCCTCTGATACTGGGAAACAACAGGTGGAAGGAAAAACCCTCCCCAGACATGCCCGAGAGGGTCGATGTAGCCAGGGCGTTGATGAGATCGAGACGACGCGGTTAGCGTGATGATACGGGATGTCTATCTATGGCAACCGATTGCTTTATCTACATCTACACATACAACCCACTTGTGTCAAAGAGTAGTGCTTGTACTGGCATTTGACTAGACAGCACGTTTAAGGGCTAGGTCCACTCACCAAATTTTCAGAGTCCTGTTTTCTAAAAATGTCAAATATCTTTGAAATGCCCTGGCCATTTTGAACTACATAGCAATATTGTATCTGGGCTGATGAAATCAATAAAAGCAATTAGGGACTGTTGTAAATATGGGCACTATTGGAATAAATGTCCCAATCTGGTGTGATGGCCATGTTTGGAATGAGCTCCTTGACTTTCCAGTGGAGTACATGAACCAAACAGCAGGGTGCTTGTTCTTGTAGATGAAAAACAGTGAGTTGAATGGATACGAAGACGATCGAGATACATGTACTCTCAGTGTTCTCTTCCTGATGTCGGCAGGATTGCTCATGTTCTGAACCAAAACCAATCCCCATCCGTCACGGTCGATTTTATGAAGTCGAAAGGGAATGGTCTTCATTGGGAGGTTTCACTCTGTTGTAAAATAATGTCCTCCGTCCAGGGTGGAGCTCATATGAGATAAGCCAGTTTATGTGAAGCATGATTGATACTTGAACCAAGAGCTCCGCTTTTAATACAGAATTGATAGTCTGATTGTAGATCATATCTACTTAATGTATGCAGGAGGTTACTCAGATACTCACAAAAAAATTGTCAGTATTTGTTGTGATCACCGGAACCCGTCATATGATAGACCAAGTGAACTGGGACATGAACCCACAACTTGGAATTATTTCCTCTGCCCCCCTCCTCATCCTGGGCTGGTACCTTGTTGACATTCAACACCCCAGTGTAGTTGAGTTGATTTTGTTTCACCCAACAAAGGAGAAGTAAAAGTTGACAAACCTTTATGATGCAATGGGTGATGAAATGCTCATGGAGTGGAAAACGTGAATGCTTCAAGTTCAACTTACATTTTGGTTGATTATGCTGTGGTTTATGGCTAGAATAATGTGGGACATAGACGTCAAGTTAATGAGGAACCAATGCCCCTCGGAGCTTCCACTTGTATATGTGAAAGTTCTCTGAGTATTCTTCCCAAAGAAGAGACCCATGAGCCTACTCACTCAGTTGCTTTCTCGGTCTCTCGTCTGACTTGGCCTGTTTCCTCTGGATAGATATTTGGTTAGTTTGATTCCAGAGAATCATCTAGCTATGGAAGTTTTATGAATACCTGGCAACTCTGAGGGTTTGTGATCAATAAACTTTTTATTTAGATCAGTGCTTGTGCCTGAATGAGAAACCAGCACTACCATGACAGCCAGCCATAGTTCAATACCTGAGTGAAAGCATTTCAACACAAAGACAGTTTCATTAGACACATACTTTCATGGAAACAATCCTCTTCTAATTTCCGATGGGGATTTATGATTTGTGTGGACAATTGAAAATCAATAGTTACCAGGGTTGTTCATGAGAAACAATGGTGGCGAAACATATAAGGCCTTTTTACACGGTGCAGGTGCGATCGAGACTAGATCGAGGAGGGTTCGGTTATTTTTCCCCGTGTAAAAGCGAAACAACTGACCTCCACCTTCCTCGGGCCAGTTCAGTTCGCCGCGTGAGTCTCGGGCAGGTGGAGGTAGGTGCAGGCCAGTTATTCTCTCGTGTAAAAGCGAACCGACCTCCACCGGCCTCGTGCGGGTTTGAGCACACTCCCAGAGTGACATCACTCGCATACTTGCTGTATAATACCAGTGAAGAAATCACGCGGGTGATCTCTCAGGCACTGCATGCTCATGCTGTTAGAAGCATAGTTTATCGATTTTTAGTTTATTATTTTCTGGATATTTTTTATAGTTATGATAACTGTAAATGTTGATACATGCCATCTAGTGGCATGAATTTGAACGAACTGACCTCGAACTAGATCGAGGCGGGTTACTGAACCCGCACCGTGTAAAAGCGAACCCGCCCGAGTAGGGTGGAGGTAGGTTTCCTCGAACAGCACCGTGTAAGAAGGCCCATATAGTCCTAGACTCAAT
>NMRB01001368.1:7136-26928 GCA_002633025.1 Notospermus geniculatus
GTCTTTCTTCCTTTATTCGTGTTCACGCTGCGTGGTATTACAAGTTCAATGCAAGCCTACGTACATGAGGCTGCCCGGAACGTTTCTGAACAAAGTCATTGGATGCGTTTGACGCTAATATTTTAATCTGAAAAGTGGTTTTGCAAGAACCTTGCAGAAGTGAAGAGGGCGTTTGTTTCCAGAGGCATTATTAGCGACCGCCATATTGTGGAGCGAAATGCATTCTGGGAACCAGTTTGACAGTGAATAAGTAATAAGGCGGAAGTCTCGTCACTGGGTTGATTCTGATGACGTCAGGGGCCTGTGGTCCTCTATCGTAGCGATAGAACGAAGAATGACCAATTGGCATGACCATGAATCTCCACTCGAATCTCGAAGTGCTCATGGAATCTCAGCCAAATTACGACAAAATATCCACAACTCACACTCTTCCCCATATGATGAAAAATCAACGTATGCAACGAAGATGATTTTCACGTGGCAATTTCTGTTTTGACGTGGGCAAACTTTTTATTTTATTTAGATTGTTGTGTAGGATGGGGAATCGCCCTAATTCCACGACTGCCGTGAATTTTGCCGAAGATACGTCTGGCGAAAGTGCGAAGCCTCCGTCCAGTCCTCGGCATATTCCTAAATATGAGTTGCGGAAATAGAATAGCAGGTCAAAGTCAAACAAGAATAATCGCAATGATGATTTTATAGCTCCCCACCATGGATTAATTCTTGTGAAGGTGTCAATAATATTAAAGGGACACTTAGAGCTCTCGATTCACCAAGAACCTCAACATGATAAACCGCTTCCCACCTAATCCCAAGGGGATCTAATAAGCTCTTTATCAATTCACCAAGGAATGAAGGCCTACATGTGGTATTAACCCCTTCCCACCCAAGGGGGTCTAGTACCAAGGATTTTCTCATTCTACATTCACCCAGGCTTGCCGGTACCGATAATTTCCCAACCAAGGGTGGTCTAATAAAGTACGGTATTTGACATATATCTCGATTCACCAAGGATTGTATGCCTATCTTGCAACATTAAAATTTAACCTCTTCCCACCACCCAAGGGGTCTAATACCAAGCATTGTACGGTATCATGCTATATTAACCCCTTCCCAACCAAGGGTGGTGTAATAAAGATCTAATATGTATCTCGATTCACCAAGGATTTTAGGCCTGTCATGTACAATTTTAACCTCTTCCCACTCTATTCACTACATTTCAGGTCAATCCTGGTTGCTGAAGCACCCCAGATCGCTGATGCTGCTGTTGCTAGAGAGAGGAGCAAGGAAGTGTCTTGAATTTGAAGAACTCACTCTCAGCCGACACAACAGGAATGCCAATTAAGGATCAACTGTCGAAATCATAGAACAGAGAAGTCTTCGCCACAGCAGACAAATGAATTATTCTCTTAAACATGTATGCAAACCGTAGGCTTTCCAAAATAAATGTGATTCATTCTTGGCAAAATTGTATTGGACCGAGTCTCTAATCATAATTAGCAGACTTAAAACACATTCACTGCTGAGGCCAAAATCCCATTTCTGTTCCGTATGCTGAGAAAAAAACACCCTTTTTCAAAATGTCATAAAAAATTATTTTTGGAGATAAGTCCATGAAACCTTTGGTATTTGTTGATAAAAGTGTGCTATTTCAAATGGTATAAAGCTTTATTAGGTGGCACTTCAAGTTGAGGAAAATGGCATGTGGCCAACTGTACCCATTTTTACTAAAAACAAACACACAAAACACAAAATATTTAGCAGTAAACCTTATCTATATCATAAAATCAAAATGCCAGATTGTACTTCATCTTCCATCATGTCCATATCAATCATCTTCACTGATCTCAGTTCCACAATTGGCCACTAGGTAGTCCAAAACCTCAAATAAAGTCAGTCACTGACCAGCCAGGTTCAGCCTGTTCATTGGCTGGTAAGTGCCAATAGCAGGGACATCTGGTGTTATTCTTATGAACTAATCATTTCTACACCTATTGAAAACATACACAGTGGAGACAACTACCAGTCATGCCATTTTCAAATGGCTTTATGCATTGCGGGAATTCCCGACATCAGCATACAGATGGAGTCTTGGTTGGTGGGAATTCCCGACATCAGCATTGAATGTGTTTAATCCCATAAAACCATGCACACTTGGTGAATAAAATTTGACATCATCCACGAACCTTCCTAAGACTGCAGTACCCCTTATGCCTTAGCCTATCAAACTGAGGCGTCAAATGTCAGCTGAGCGCCAGGCCCATGGGCCTCTTGTTATCTCAAGTGGAGACTGCACACCCCAGGAGCGCCAGTCCTGTTGTAAACGTTTAAGCCAATGTAAGATAAAAGAACCGGCAGTCCTCACGAAACAGATCATATTTTTGTCTATTCTATACATGGTGCAACTGTGGCTGTACGTAAGGTGCAAGGAATGCGTATAAATGATGTTGATTTTTAGGATTAGGTAGGTTTCGCAAGCGGCCGGTTAGGCCCTACGACAACGTTTATCTATTGTGTGGGTCTAGCCAAACAATAGATAAACGTCGTCGTATGGCCTGACCGGGCGCTTGCGAAACCTCCCTATTATCCTGGAGGAGACCACCGTTTGCAATTTACGTGTATATGTGGCACTTCTAATGCATTTCATGCAGCGGTCTCCTGTGGTTTATGATAAATCAACAAACAGGACACAACACAAACAAAATTGTGAAGGATGTGAAACATAATTCGTCGAAAGGTAGATCAACCTGGGTTTATGTTATAAACGTTGGAGGGCGGAACAAATGTCAATGGAATCGTGTTGTTTAGGCTATTTCAGAATCGTATCGTTTTTGAGCATCCTGAAGAAATCAGGTCCTCTTAGCTTAGCTCCCTAACTCGCACGCACAAGGCCCTGAACAAACCGACAGCATTTCCTGGAGTAAGGCCGCAGACAAAACGTGCGGCCAATCACCGCGTCGCAATCATCGTAAGCCCTGCCGCCTGTAAAGATTTATGCTAATGAGTTTTACTACGACTGTCTGTTGCTTATGAGGAGAGCGAAAAGTCTCGTTTTGGCGGTAAAATGATGCGCTATTTCATCATTCGGGCTTGGATGGAATTTTGGGTGAATAGTGTCGTATGCTATACATATGATGCTGTTATTCCCTTCAGAATGCAGCGTGTTATGTTGAATGGGAGATGTTTACTCGTTGAAAGCCGTCGGTCAAATGAATCATCCGCCATGTAGCGAGATGTTCGATAGAGTTGGGATGCTGGTCACGTGACCGGTTGTCAGGCAACGTGAGCCAATATTGTCTGCGAGGATCTGCTGTTCCGAGGGTGTTGGTCCCCCACCGTAAAAGGAATAATATCGAAGTAAATAACCAAATGTCTGATCAAAAAAGGCAGAATGCATGATGATTGCGAACATTTAGAAAGTACAAAAAAGAATAAATAGACAACTCTTGCCAACATTTGAAGAATTTATGCTAATGTTTATTAGTTTCATATGCACGCAGTGTGGGATCAGAAAAGAAGTAAGCTATCTAGACGTCACTGCCATTCTACACCACAGAACGGACCGGTTTGTTCAGGGGATCGTGCGTGCGAGTTAGGGAGCTAAGAGGACCTGATTTCTTCAGGATGCGTTTTTGAGATGATATTGTGGCAGATTGATGGAAAAGAGCATTTGATATATTTTGAGAGACCCTTCCATCATTGATAGAAATACACTTCGTCTGAAAAAAACAATGTTCAAATTACCATACACCTGCAATTGGTTGTTGTTGAGTTTTTCATCTGTGAGGGCTCTGGATTGGACGATGACCCGGCCGCATCGCTGCGCCGGCTTGATTCCGAATTCAAAAACACAAGAAGCGACACGAACTGTCGACTCGGTTCTTCGGTGTGCGCTCGAATGTGCTAAGCATCCTGAATGCACATCATTTTACTACCGTGATAAGTGCAAGATGTATCCTGGCACGGCTGATAAAGACTGCACAGGGTTTGTGGCTCATGCATTGCCAGCAAATATCGCGTATTTCGAAATCAGATGGGTAAGTGATTTCCAAAGGAATAAATGTTGGTATGTGATCTACATTGCAGATTTCACATTGAACTGATAAGCGTGACCGTATCTCTCCTCGAGCAAGGAAAACAAGATAATGGAGAGGTGTCGCGAGTCGCACTTAACGAAAGTAGTGTAAAAGTGGGGAATTAAACTCTTAGCTAAAATCACTGAAATTTCATTTCAGTTAAAATCTCAGTTCAAACAATTTCCAGTACTCCTTCAGTTAAAACAAATTTCAGTATTCACTCAGTTTAAACATTTTAACTCAAAATTTAAAAATGTTACAAAAAATCATAAAATTTAAAAATTAAATTTTACAAAAAATTATAAAATTTAAAAATTTTACAAAAAATCATAAAATTTAAAAATTAAATTTTACAAAAAATTATAAATTTAAAAATTTTACAAAAAATTATAAAATTAAAAAATTTTACAAAAAATTATAAAATTGTAAAATTTAAAAAATTTACAATTTTACACAAATTAACAAATTACACAAATTATAAACAAACAATTTGTGTAATTTTGTAAAATTTGTGTACATAATCATAATCATAATCATAATCATAATCATGACCATGATTTAATTATTTTTATCTCTCCAATAAAATGTTCCCATCTAATGATGAATTAGAATCAAAAATTAAATCTACTTACGAAGCTTGGAAGAATGTTCCTCTCAACATCTGGCATAAGATTCTCGATATACAAAAAATTCCAACTACTAGAGGAGAAGTGATGATATTAACATTATCCGATCGAGATGAAAATATAATAACAACATTTACAACTTCAATTATCAAAAAAGAGCTGGAGAAAAATCCCCAATACGAATATATAAGATCAACAGGAAAGCAGGATGGAAAAAAATATTACGGATTTGATCTTGTGTAGATCAGTGTATAAAGGCAGGATGTTGTGTTTATATTCTGATTACATAAATTAAAAAAATTAGTTTGATGAGAGGATATTGGAATTTGTTTTAACTGAATAAATAAATAGAAATTGTTTGAACTGAGATTTTAACTGAAATGAAATTTCAGTGACTTTAGCTAAGAGTTTAAATTCCCCACTTTTACACTACTGTTAAACAGAAATTTTTTTCGATGAATTTAAAATAATATTTTCTGAATAAAATATGAAAAACAGATTTAATAGAATTCATTTTGTTAATAAAAATGAATTCATTAGTTAAAACTTGTAAAACATTTCCCTCCAGATGATGAAATTGATAATTTTATGCTAGATTTTAATCCTTCAGAAAATTTTGAAGTGGAAAAAACAACTCATTCTTTTTATCCTCCAATTGGAAGTACATCTGCATATTTTGCTTCAGTTTTTGGAGCAAAAAAAATGAAGAAAAATAGGTGGTATAAATTAGATGAAATAATGGAAAGTATAGAAAAAGATAACTTTTCTTATTTAAAATTGTTGAGCAGAGATAATAAAAAATTCATTATAAAATTATCAAATTATATACAATATTATATTCAGGGGATTATGGATACTAATATTTATGATGATGTATTTATATATCGGTACATTGATGAAGATGATAAAGATGATTATGTATCATTATTTTTATCTGTTATTCCTCGAGATTATTTTCGATATGTTGATGGTGAAGTAAAAGCAGCAGCAGAAGAAAATATAAAGCCAAAAATTCCTTTATCAAAGATAAAAAAAATTAAAGTAAGAGATGATTGTTGTGTATGTTTTGAAAAATCAGATATTATTACTTTTCCTTGTTTACACAGAATTTTTTACATATGCGAAAAAAAAATTAGAGGATAAATGTCCAATGTGCAGAGCATTAATTACAGCACATATTATAATTTAATTATTTCCATTTTATTTTATAAATAAAATGAAAATAATTATTGTTTTCCTTTCTGTATTATGTATGTCTTTAATAGGAAATATAATTTTAACAGGTTTAAATTTTATGTCGAGAAATGAAGAACATAAAGAAATAAATATTACAAAATTTCCAATGAATATATCATGCATGCTAGATTCAAATCGTTATTTGATAAAAAACAAAATTTATGGGCATGTATGTTATAATGAATGGTTACATTTATCAATTATTGATTTACGATATTATAAAGATGGAAAAGTAAATTTATCAAATGAAAATATTATTTTATAAATTACAAAAACTTATAAAATCATATTTAATTAAATTTTTTGTTTCTTAAATAAATGAATTCATTGGTAAAAACTTGCAGTATTTGTCGAAAAGAAAAATTGATGGAGGATTTTTACATTAATTCAACAACTAAAGATTTTCATGATTATCGATGTAAAATATGTATGCATCAATATCACATAATAAGAAGAACAAACAATATAACGATTAAAATCAATGATCAATTAACTTCTTCCTTATCTAGCCTTATCAATGATAGAGCTCCAACAAGAAAACTTTTGAAATTAATGAAATGTTCAAAGAATTTTTTCATCAAATGGATAGAATTCCAATTCGATGAAAATATGAAATGGTCAAATTATAATGTCTTATGGAATTTTGATCATGTTCTTCCAGTTTCTTCTTTTAATTTTTTAAATACAGATGAATTAGCAAAATGCTGGTGCTGGGTTAATTTAAGGCCATGTTTAATTGAAGTAAATACTAAAAAAGGAACAAAAATTGATTATGAATTATATGAAATTCAAAAGAAACAAGCAAAAGCGTTTAGTTTAATATATGAGGAATAATTATATAGTAAATTAATTTTCTATATCATTATTTCGATTTCTCTTCANACAGCTGGAGCCCTCATGTCAACATAGCAGCCACCGTCGTCTGCCCAGCTGAATTCAGCGAGCATGCGCACTATGAATGACTTTCAGGCGGGAGGGGTCTCAACGCAAACGAATTTGTACGGTTTATCCGCGGGAAATCAAGAAAAAGCAAAAAGGTCCGGATGACAGGGGGTAAATTTCAAAATCGACAGTTTTAGGGTAAAACGGTGCTGGATTGGGAAAATCTCGCAGACGCGAGATCGAATTCGAGATTTGCAAAACGAAAGTCGAAAACTTAAAGCTGAACTGCTCGTAAATCCATTGCTCTAGTGACTGTACTCATACTGCGTATATTCAATGAAAGCTTTGTTGTTGTTGCTGTCGTCTAGGCTAGTAATAAGAGGTACTCACCATACGTGTAGTTTCCCCCTGATAGAGGCTGCCGTAGGCCCTGTTGTTGAAACGTCATCCCGTTGTTAAACGTGTTCCAAGGTGATATATCTGCCGGGCCCATGTAGGTCGGATACGGTGAGATCCCACTTGGTCGTGGGATTGTTGCACCAAATCCGCTCACGCCGGAGTCAGTCCTCGGTGGGGAGCTGATCGGTGGGCTAGGCGTCGGTGGGAATGTGAATCGTGGTGACACCGACGCGGTACTGTAGGCAGGATCCTGTACGGGCCATACCCCGCCCTGTTGACTCGCCTGTGATGTGTTATTTGTCCCCATGTACTGCGGCATCGGGAGAACTGCCCGGGTGGTCGGGACGTACACCGGACTGGCCCCGGGAATAAATCCGTTCGTCCCACTTTCATGGTGGAACGTCGGCGGGGTGTGGACAGACATTGTGCCGTTCTGAAACATAGTAATAGGGACGGGGTTGCTGTTGGTAGCGTCTCTGGTTCCCGGTTCTGCTTTCGGCTCCAATGTATTTAAGAAAACTTCAATGTCTTCCTGCGGCAGGATGCCCTGGCTTTGACTCGACGTGTGACCTTGAACTTTGTGCCTCACGGCTGACCTCTCCCCAGAGTTTTCACCTGTTGTGGCCGAGGTTGGATACGACGGGGACAAATTCTGCGGGGCCTCCTTCTTCACTTCAAAGGACTCCCGCTTGACTACAGCGTGGTGATAGGGCGCAGGGTACCAGGCTCCAGAAAGTGCCATGTAAAATGAGGACCGGCTACCTTAAACAGGCAGACGGAACGACGGCAGAGTGTCCGAGAATCGATATTGTTGTCCGAGGTTAAGACTCCCTTGTCGATAGTCGCTCAAATCCTTAGTTATCTGCAAATAAATTGATGAAACAAAGTAAGAATTTGAGTAAGAGACCTGACTGCTCAATTTCAAACGCCTGACTCTCCTGAAATCAACGTTGCTCAAGTGAAACGGACAACTGCAAATCGACGAATGTCGACTCATCCAAAATTGAACCTAGACTTCAAAAATTATCAGCTCAATCAATCTGAAACTAAAATCAAAACAAATCAAAAGCTCACACCTCAAGTAAATTTCCTTGGATGCCATTGGCCAAATCCAGTCACATGAGAATTTGGATATGTCCCCTTCTGACATCACCAAACATGGGATATATCACGATATGTCCCACGGCTGGGAAAACAGTATTCTTATGCATGTATTCACAAACCCTTTCTCTGCACCATCCCTATAATTTATAATGGACTTTCGATGTGAGATAAAAAATGTTGCCCTCGTTGTCGGGCGACATAGCGAATGTCCCCCGCTGGGACGATATGTCTCCCTTGGCTTCCCCTCGGGAGACATATCGTCCCAGCGGGGGGACATTCGCTATGTCTCCCTCCATCTCGGGCAACATTTTTATAATATTAATGACAATATTAACTGAACTAAATGCCGATCTTTAAAGGTTTCTGAAAAAGACTGGGGTAATAATGGGAAGTAGGCCTACGTTGAGAGTTCATTACAGTGGAAAGCGCTTTGGGACTATACAGTAGAAACTGCTTGGACCCTGTAACAGAGGAAAGAATATTTGAGACTCCATTACAGTGGAAAGTGCTGACTGTACAGTATTACAGTAGAAAGCGCTTTGACACTGTATTACAGTAGAAAGCGCTTTGAGGTTGTGTAAGCGCTTTGAGACAGTATAGCACCGGAAAGCGCTCATAAAAATTGGCACAAAATCCCGATATTAGGCGGTGGAAATCGGCTTCAATTTATAAACCTCACCAAATCCAAGATTGTTCCACGATTATTGATATCTGATCCCCGTAGATTTCCGAGTGAAATCGACAGCCGTCAGAGACGCTGATATCAAAATTATGAGCCGCAATCTTTGCTGCTGAGTTTTATCAGGATAGGAGCGTGAGCAGACGGTAATCAGGGCTTCAACCTCGCCCCAGGAGATAAGGCAAGCGGTTGTTCATAGGGCGAGGTCGAGGGACATACCTCGTACCAAGGTGTGGAATCAGTGGACGAGGATCGTATAATATTGATACGAAATGAGGGATTTCCTGGCGGCCTGTGGTACAGGGACGAGGTTGTTCATTTGAATAATTCTGGATGCCATAACTAAGGAATCCCAAATTATCTTATCTTGAAATTGACGAGGCATGCGCCGTCACACGCCGATCTCGGCACATGCTGAAAAAGTATTCCTACCGGCCTATTGCACATCGGAAAATTCTCAGTTATCAAACCCAAAATATGACAACTGGGTGAATAATTTTTGTATCAAATTCTGCTCCCGTTACCCGGGTCGATTCCTGTCGTTCGATAACATACGCGATAACACTTCTCGGATTCCGAAAATTCCCGAGATCGGGTTTCGGATTCCGAACATTCCCGAGATCAAGTTTCGAAGATCGGGAAACGTCGGGCCACTTGGGATGGACGCGGCATCGGATACTTTGGGACGTGTCCTGATAATGATCGAAAAAAATCGAACGCACAACCGTCACTGGGTGAAATGGTGTTTTTTTATACCAGGACTTTTGATACATGTACATGTACATGTACGTATATCCCAAAGTATCACTCATATTCACGGATTCCCCCGCCACCCACCACGTCCCCCACGCCCCCACCCACCCCATCAAAATTGTGCAGACCTGATTTTGTAAAAAAAACTTGCCAAATTCAGTTCTCCTCCAGAATGGCTATAGAGGCAGCATCTTCAACAATATCAGAGGGAGGATAATTGATTAAAATAACAGCGATTCCATACGCTCTCAGTGCATTAGCAGTACACGACATAGCTATTCTTTCGATTGACCACCACCCCACTGATCTCAAGGCAATAACAATAACAATGACAGCAGACGTCATCGTGTAAATTTTGATCCCTTTCCCCCTAAAACCTTTCAATTCTATTATTTTGAATTTGTAGCTATATCTCAAATTATTAAGCCTCACAGTACTGAATTTTACGACATTTTCAAAGTGTTAGGAGAATGCAGGTCTCATAGCCTCGTGAAGGTCCCCAAAATACTTGCCTGATACGTACTTCAAAGAATCAAGACCTAGTTTTCAGCACACATTGAAAAAACAGCAGGCAGAGCTCTAATGTATTCAGATAGAGCATACATGTAGTACATTTTACACTACACTAACGTCAGTGGACGTCAGCACTTTAGGGCCGATTTCACACGCAAAGGATGTCTAAGACTTACGCGTGTAACTTCGTCAAATGCTTGGTGGAAGTGCGTTTAGTGAAGTTACACGCGTCTAAGTCATAAACACCTTTTGTGAAATCGGTCCAGCGTGGGTTTAAGCTCACTTTTTGGAAAACCAGTAGGCCTATGCTTTAATCTGTTTCATTATGATTTTCAATTTGGTTGTTGGTGACCAACGATTGTACGTCACGATCATAAAATGGCATCACCTCTGGGATCTCTTCTACATAGCGCCTGAGGAAGACCCCGATTCGGGTCGAAAATTTGCGAAATATTCGGAGACGACTTTCCGATTTATTGTATATACTGTGTGTCGTTTTGTGCTGTTTTTTTGGATATCACGATCATAAAATATTAATAATATTAATATTTCTGAGAAAAAATGTTTCCACCTAAAACATGAGAACTATAATCTACAAATAAATAATTAAATTATGACCATAATATTTCGCCTGATTAAAAAGATGCCAAAAACACATCAACATGACTCCTATTATATATTTCATGCCGGTGTTTGTTTGATGTGGTCTTGAGAATTTCGGGTCCATTTCGGTTCCGAGTATTCGTGAGTTCGTGTTGTTTTTTGTGGCGTACCGGGCAGTAATTCACGGAAGTAACCGACGTGACTTCGGCCAGAGTTCACAGAATCCGCGGAAGTGCTGGTGACAAGAATCAACAAATTGCGCAGGTTACAAAAGCAATTAAAACTACATGTAGAGACACGACCAGCATATCAGGTACCGCGATGTGCGCATGCGCCTGAACTAAAATATGACGTCATCACCCACGTGATATTTGTTTACCGCTATAGTGCATGGCTATCTGTAGATATCAAGGTACCTTGTGTCAACTTTACACATTTGCATTTTATATTCAGGGCCGAAGCCATAGCATTATTGGCCCTGGTAAGTACGGAAGAGGCCATCTCAAGCTACCCATGTTCCTCACTTGGATGGGGTCTTTTACTTGCCCTTGTAAAGACACAAGGTACAAGGCACCACGGCTTACTGTCCCATGCGACGGACGTGAAGAGCCAGGGATGATTAATTTTATATGACCCGGAATTCGAACCCGTGACCTGCGCTTAAGCAGATGTGATAACGCTCCCTTAAAGGCCCGTTTCCACTAGAGCGTTTTACGCCGCGTGATGCGTTAAATCTTTTGTTATTTTCCGCCGCTCTGCTTCGAAAAAATGGGCGAAGCGTCATAACGCAGCGTAAAACGCTCATGTGGAAACGGGCCTTTATGAAAACCGCCGAAACTAATTTTTCCGAGTGGTTTCCAAAGTGGTTTGTATCTTCTGACTGGAAAAAAACTTCAAAATAATCGCAAAATTTTTATCATAAATAAAATATTATCCTTAGTAACTTATCTACAATATCAAGCGTTCGTGTGCCGTTATCACTTTTACTACAGATTAATGATATTTTAGTATTATTTTAATCAGCGGAGGATAATTTGAAAACATCACCGGAATAACAACCCACGCTGACGATATCAGGCGCAGCAATCACCTTTTGAAACCTTTAGATTTATCAAAATATCTCAATTAGTCTTTATGGTTTATCAGGCTAATTAAGGAAGACTCCCTCACGAGGGAGCATTAATTAGTTAAATACTCAAGCTAGTAATACCATACCTTCACACCTATGAGGTTATTGAGCAATATTCAGGTCAGGCCTACTCGTAATCAATGATTATTTAGAGGTGGGTAATGCTAAACTGACCAACGGCATGGAGATTTGGAGACATCCCAGTGTAACAGAGGAGAAAGTCCTAGGAATTAAAGTCCGGGTCACAATGGTCCGCAATTTTGTGGCTACGTTTGAATGGTCATGGTCTCTAGCCATATTATATCCACATCGCCGTTGAACAATAAAACCGAACTTCAGGGGAATTATGGGCCCAGTTTCACAAAGAATCTTAAGTCTNGGAGGATAATTTGAAAACATCACCGGAATAACAACCCACGCTGACGATATCAGGCGCAGCAATCACCTTTTGAAACCTTTAGATTTATCAAAATATCTCAATTAGTCTTTATGGTTTATCAGGCTAATTAAGGAAGACTCCCTCACGAGTAATTAGTTAAATACTCAAGCTAGTAATACCATACCTTCACACCTATGAGGTTATTGAGCAATATTCAGGTCAGGCCTACTCGTAATCAATGATTATTTAGAGGTGGGTAATGCTGAACTGACCAATGGCATGGAGATTTGGAGACATCCCAGTGTACCAGAGGAGAAAGTCCTAGGAATTAAAGTCCGGGTCACAATGGTCCGCAATTTTGTGGCTACGTTCGAATGGTCATGGTCTCTATAGCCATATTATATCCACATCGCCGTTGAACAATAAAACCGAACTTCAGGGGAATTATGATCCCTGTCACACCAGTTTGAATGGAAAGAATGACCCCCCCCCCCGGAAAACTGTCCTGTCCTACTATCTCTGGCGGTAGCTTTCTGTAGGCATGCACTATAACCGTCATGGGACAATAGAAGCGGACACTTTTTACAGCGAGACCTTCCTTACTGTTACACCAGAACCTGTATCCACCCTTCGTCAAATTATGTTTTTCTGTTGAATTTCGAAAAATGTTGACAACCCTTTTTACAGCAGAGAAAACTCACCCCAAAATCCTTGGCAGCAATGAAGGGCCACAAAGTTTCCCGCGGAGAATCTACATAATTACTTCCTAGGCCCTTCACAGAAAAAAATCGAATTTTCAGTTCTCTGTCTTCGGGTTCGTGCGAACTCTTACAAGTAAAATGTCTGTACGTGTATACAGCAGTTTTAAGAGGTCATCACGTTGATATTTTATCAAATTTTATCTGTTAAAGTTAATAGTATTGAAATACAATGTATAGATAAGATTGTTTCCCGCGCATCTTAATATGATGTCATACCTTTTAAGAGTAGAACGATCGGTTGGTGTATTTTTCAAACGGGTTTCTGCCAATCCCCGCCCCCCCCCCGGCTCCCACCACACACACATAGGCCTATGTAGGGGTTGGTAAGCGACATCCTAGAACCCAGGAGCGCACCAAGCCCCGTGTACGAGGTTGCTAGGCCTACTAGTAATTGATTCACACGGTCATCACAGCATCATGTGCGCGATGTTTACAAAAAACGACAATAACAACAACACCAAAAGACCGCTTTCCCTTTGAATAGTTTTTGATCTCGAAAATACGTCAAAAGTTAATCTCCCCAATTGATGTGTTCATTAGCTTGTTACATCAAGTTTGGGATTGTTTTGGTTTCATCAGTGGGATGCTGGGATTACGCGGGGTGATGTAGCATTCACCTGCCGGGTAACAGTAGCCGTAACTAAAAGATAGCATGGGGCTAAATGGACCTCACGGACTAATTAAAAATCGCTAATTGAAAATATTCAATTGAGTTCGGTTCGTCGAATTCGGCGTTAGTGAGGTTTCGCAAATCTGACGAAAAACGAAGTACGAAATACGAAATTGGGCTTCATTTCCATGACGTAATGTATTTCAGGAGATGGTTGGTAGGCCTACCACAAATATCGCCTACTGCAAGAGCGTCTTTTCGAATGTCATGAAGACCAAGGGAGTTATGGTGCATCTTGAATTATTAAATTTCCATTTCGTATCTACGAAGTGGAAACGAAAGATAAATTTCAAAGTTTAATACACACCGTCATACGCTAAAAGACGCTCTTGCAGCAAGCGATATTTGTGGTACCAACCATCTGAAATACATTACATCATGGATACTTCATGTTTCGTCAGATTTGCGAAACCTCACTAGTAGGGGCTGATCGCAAATCTGACGAAACACGAAGTACGAAATCCGAAATTGGACTTTATTGGTCTAATTTATTTCAGGAGATGGTTGGTACCACAAATATCGCCTGCTGCAAGAGCGTCTTTCAGCGTTTGACGTTTACCCTACAGAGTTACATGTATGGTGAGTATTAAACTTTGAAATTTATCTTTTGTTTCCACTCTGTTGATAAGATACGAAGAAGAAATTTGAATAAAATAGGATTGCGCTTCTGCGACAAAAGTTCTACCATGACTTTTTTGTAAACTAGCACAGGCAATTCCTTTTCATTGCCCCCCCCCCCAATAATGAAAGGGATGGATCCGCGGACAATTTGCAGGCATCTTATGACAGGGCAGAAATGGAAATTTTAGGCAGTGGCCGTCCGCTACCAAAACGAGTGATAAAGTCGCACCGAAATGGGCCAAAAGTACTGACAAATTCAAATCCATGACCAGCTGATGACACCAGGAGACAAAGAAAGATTTTAGAATCACTTAGACTTCACAACAAACAGCTTATTTGTAAATTGCAGTGTAATAATGCATATGTTATCAAAAATAGATATTTTTGATATCACTGAAATTGATAAATAAGTTTGTCCCAACTTGCCAACCTCAGAGTGACCGATGACTGGTTTTGTGGTTGAGGCACATAAAGTGGAAAATAAGAAGTGGGAAATTTTGGCATTTTGCGTGAATTTTTCAGTTTCTCAAATTGGGATAAATTGTTTTCCCATTCTGAGAAATATCGCCCGAAAAATCAGAAATGTCATGTCATTTTAGGAAAGTTTCTCAAAATGGGAAAAAAATTCTCCCAATTTGAGAAACTGAAACATTCGCACAAAATTCGAAAATTACCCACTTCTTATTTTCAACTTTTATTTCTTACTCCCTTATATGTGGAAAGCTCACTTAGGCCTAGGTATACATGTTTACAAAGTTTGACTTACCACGCGAATGATGTCAATTGAGTGCTCACAAAACTACTCCCAGGAAATCAGCTGATAAAGTATCGGCACGAGGATGCTTCCAGCATCAGCAGCATTTATCTAAGTAAGATAACCAAGCGATAAGGTTGCCTTGGATAAAAACTGTACCTTCTGCGTGGGAGCACATCACGTGACTTCCTGTCACTGGGAGCTGGACGCTGATTGGCTGCCAGGCGTCAAGTGTTGCATAATGAGCTTATAATCTACGCCCCCTGTTAAACTCATATAACATATGACAGACTACCTGCTTACTATTTTTAGACAATTCATAACCGAAATTATGTCCATTACATTATAATTAGCCCAGGTGTTGACATTTATTTAAAGAAATTGTCTTTTTTTATTTCACGGAAGAAAAATAATTTTGTACCTTAAAGCCATCCTGTATTGAATTTTTAGAAAGTGCTTGCGTCCTCCGACGTTAGTGTAGTGTAAAATGTACTACGATCTATCTGAATACATTAGCTCTGCCTGCAGTTTTTTCAACGTGTTTTGAAAACTAGGCCTTGATTCTTTGAAGTACGTATCAGGCAAGCATTTTGGGGACCTTCACGAGGCTATGAGACCTCTACCTGCATTCTCCTAACACTTTGAAAATACCGTAAAATTCAATACAGAGGGGATTTAAAGTCCTCTGTGCACCACAAAAATAAATTCTCACTCTTTTTCAGCTTGACAGAACCACATTTTGATTTTGCTATTTGTTTCACAAAATCAACGATAACTTTCTAACCGGTTGGAATAATTTCACGAATTAAAAAGCTCTTTCATTGTAATTCTGTGCCAAATGATCATACAAGCTGCAAAAAAGGTGCATGTAGGATTTTAATGAATACAAAGTTTTATTTTGTCCAATTGCTTCAGAATATTCTGGATTTTTTATCGGCTGGCCTACATGTAAGACCGCGCTTCGAACTTTATTCTGATTAATTGTATCGAAGAGGAAAATTATTGGCTGATTTCTGTCAGTGAGACAGTTGTGTAAACAATATGACAATGTTATTGATAAAACACGGACGGGAAAGGAACCAGCGGGGTTCTCCACACGGTGTCCCGGCAGCGGATGTCGGTCCCACTTTTACAAAGCACGGGATGGTCAATTAAAGTGACCATCACAATGATGTCAAGGGCGTCTGATCTAAATTAGCTCTGTCGGATAGTTGAGTAGCTTCATAAAATGTGGATGATGATTTTTCGTCATTTTTCCCAACGAAATATTGTTATGACAATCAAATGAACGCAGAGTCGTGGGCGACTGATGACGTCACTCTCAACCCCTCAAAATTTTCACAGGAAACGTCACAATTTGAAAATAGACTATTTTGCAAATTTATACATCGACGTCGTGTATCGGAATGTGGCCTAAATCCTGCCCCACACAAAGACACAGCATGCGATTTTTATCGCCTGACATTTTTTCCCGTTCCGCCACACGAGGCAACAACTGACGACTTTTTACCGCCAATTTAACGTCTGCAGCCGCAAAAATGTGGAATATGAGCCGAAACGAAGTCGGACTCTGTAGGCCCGTTTCCACTACATGTACGTTTTTTTCCCGCCGGTGTTTGCAGAGTGGTGCGGTTAGGGTTTTGAGAATCCTATATAATGATTAGCATATTATTTCGCCTTTTAATTAGGCCTGTCCCACCACTCGTTGCAAACCGCCGCGGAAATCGCTACAGTGGAAACGGGGTTTTAGATGAAACACGCAGACATCGGCATAAACAATTTAGGATTGCCATAGCGGCCGCTATTTGAAGTCAAAATTCGGCTCTTGATTTAATAGGGGATTTATGTACCAGGGCATCATTCGGCACGGTAAAGGGTTCAAAGCTTCAGATAAGAACACTAAACCAAGACACGCTTTTAAGGGTTCTAAATAAGTTAGAAGGCGTACAATAGATAATGTTGACATAACAGTTAGTTCCCTTTCTTGTCCCTTTTCTCGCGTCATCCCCAAATCACTTAATATCTCAGAAAGCTCCCCCAGCTGCCCGCCATATTAGCCCTCTTCCTTAATCCCTTTGATCCCATTTGCCTTCCAGCTGGGGTGATCATTTTTGGGGGATTTGATGAGAAAATGTTTTTGAACAATACCGTTCACCTCAAGCAGATTAGTACTCGAGTAGCCTTGACGGCGGCATAGGGCTTATCACGTCTGCGTAGCAAGCGGCAGGTCCCGGGTTCGAATCCCAGGACAAAGGGATTAATCATCCCTGGCTCTTCAGTCCGTCACATGGGACAGTAAGCCGTGGTGCCTTGTACCTTGTGTCTTTGCAAGGGCAAGTAAAAGACCCCATCCAAGTGAGGAACTTGAGTAGCTTGAGATGACCTCTTCCATAATTACCAGTCCAGGGCCAATAATGCTTTGGCTTCGGCCCTGATGGAAAAATCTAATATGAAAATGTAATAAAGGTGATAAACAGCTTCGGCCCTGACGGAAAAATTTAATACAAATACAAATTTGTGCAATTCGCTACCCCTGCCATGCGCATTTTCTTCCCATACCTGCATGTATAAGTTGTCGGAGATAACCAAAATCTCGGACACTTTTGACAAAATTTCCTTACACACCAGATCATGGTGAAAACACACCTATAGCAAAAATTCATAAGCGCGTTAAAGATGTATCACGGGTACAATGTATTTTCGCGGGCCACGAAAATCTTTTGATACGGAAAGTACAAATGTACATTGTATTCAATTTGGTGGGTTGGTATATCCGAAAAGTCCAAAATAACACAATGTTTACAAACATTGAATGTAAACAATGAAGTTATGATACATCTTTAAGGATAAGAATCGATTCACGGGAATTTCGAGCGGTGGGATGACGCATCCTCCATCTTCAACTCCGAGTCTGTGGAAAGAAACAATGGTTGCGGCTTCGCACCGCTCGAAATTTATTTACCATGAATGTCTCTTTAGCCTTAGAACCGATAGACATAAAAGATAGGACAATGACGTCATAAAGCATTCAAATTCCTGCCATAGGACAGAACTGTGAATTGACTGTGACGTCATTTTCGCTCGTCTGCGTTTTCGTTTATTTTCATAACCTCTCTATATTAAGTGCGTTTTCTGTTTTGTAAGTGCAGTTTTAGTGTTGAAATTGAAGGGGTTAAGGTACAAAAACAAATATTTTCGCAATAAAACCGTAGTAACGAACGGTCGGACCTTGCACTTGTCGTCAGTAAGGAAACAGTTTATTTAAGAACACGTGCCCAGCCAGGTGTTCCGGTTGAAAGGTGGCTGCTTCGAAAAGGAGGATTTAAATGAAAGGCAGACTTCAAAGACGGGACGGAACTTAAGTTTGTCATGACTTAAAGGCCGCATCTGGTGGGGTTAACTGGCTGGAAAATGTTTAATTCAGAAACATGTTAAGACCAGGATATTGTCAGGTCGTTTTTATTCCTGAAAATCCCACTAATTCACGCCTCGTTCCGCCCTCCGCGTCCTCATTTCATACCAACCCGAAATTAAAATTCAACCAACAGCACACTTTCGCCGCGCCGGTATCAATTTCCCGTCCGAGCCAGCTGGTTCTGATTTTATACGTACCCCTCTAATTGAACCGTATCATGGCTGAACAAAGTTGTACGTACAAGTGATCGGGGAGTGAGGCCGACGGAATGAAATTATTTGTGGTTGGTCAGGTAGACGCGGCGAATTTTTAATGCCCGATGATTGGATGAAATTCGAGAAAAAGTAATTGAGCAATTAAATGGGTAAATGAGCAATTTGACGCTCATTTTGGTTCCCGAAGCCGCCGCTAGAGCTATAATTAGAAGGCTTCGGCCCTGGCTGCCATGTTTGCGGCATAAAACTCGTCGCGGATCTATTTATAGATCGTTACATGTATGTTGACATCACGGGTTATTTTTAGAATGGGGTACCCGTAGCCACGTGGATGCTAAATGTCATCGAACATGCCGTGTCGCGCGGAATGGCAACACCGAGGAAGTTTCTTGATGAGAATGTTTGTCATTGTGCGTGTTGCCACAGGCCCTTGTCTTACACCTCCCAAACACCCCTGAGTACCCCAAACCCAGCAAGACAAGGGCCTGTGGTGTTGCAAATCTGTAACAAAAGCTCAAAATCATTGCCGTGTTTTAGACCGGGGGAGAATGAAATTTTACGGGAAAACGGACTCCTACAATGACGTCAGCAAGAAAATGGCAGCCAGAGCCGAAGCCAATCTCGTTCCCAGATCTACCTCATCCGAAGGTATCTCTGGCAAGGGCTACGACCTGACCAAAATTTCTGGTCAACCGCTGGCAGCGTGCCAAAATGTTTGTTTCACACAATATTTCGTTCTTCGATGGCTGAAAAACATTATATATGCCTAAAAGGCCATTTAATACTCCCAAAACACGAAGTTGTTTGAGTATTAGAGCAATTTCAAACGAATAGTTAGCATGGTTTGTTGCGAACATCATCGCGGCCTCGGCGTGATTCGCCTCAAAATTAGTAGATTGCGCATGCGCAGTATTCCTGAAGTCGTCAGCCCTTTCCAGTGGTGTTGTAGGAACGTAAACCCACTGGGGACGAGTTTG
>NMRB01001368.1:26945-43434 GCA_002633025.1 Notospermus geniculatus
CAGGCTCTCTTACGGCCCTAAAATTCCTAGAATTCCTACTTTTTTTTCAATCTCCCTAAAATCCCTAATTTTACATCCATTTTGGGCTATTTTCCCTAAATATCCCTAATTTTTGTCTTATTCCATGTTCTTCCGCACGCGCTGATGACGTCGAAGCAGCGTCGAGGTGCACGGCATTCACGACTACATCTGAAGATGCTCTGGATTCCATCAGTCTTCGCTGTCCCTGGATTCAACTTCAGATGTAGACCTTACAATGCCGTGCATCTCCACGTGATTTCATTATAACTACATATCTGATGTAGGTAATTCTACAAGAGGTAGGCTATTGGCTAAGCCAGGCGCGGATCCAGAGGGGGATTGGGGGTTGTGACCCCCCCCCTGCTCGCCACAACCAATTGTGTTTTTTTTTTCAATACTTTGTGACAATAAGCAAAAACACAAGAATTATAAAGCTTCTATTTTGATTCTGAGATGCCAGGAAATCGCATCTACGGCCTTCTAGATCTCAAAATTTTCTGGGGAGGTCCCCCACACCCCCCGTCGGCATGGGAATCTTCGGCGCCCGCCTGCTACTACCGCCCTCAGGGCTGCTGACCCCCTCAGCTAAAAATCCTGGATCCGCACAAGGGTAAGCTTTCGCTGTAAGCATGGCTTATCAAAAGGGGACCATTTTGATCATGATTTGGCCTATAGGCCTAATGGTAAGTGTGAATACACTTTTTGAAGAGCACTTGGCGTACATCATCTGTGTATAAATCTTCGTAATTTTGTCCTAAAATGTCCTATTTTCAAGCCATTTTATCCCTAAAAGTCCCTAAAATTAAAGTTAAAAAATCCCTAATTTTTCCCTAAAAAGTTGCTCAGAGTTGTAAGAGAGCCTGCAAATGGGATAAAAGATCATTATTGTTCATGTCTCAGAGTGCAGGAACTTGACCTCAAATTGCATCTCAGAACTTCTAATTTTCAAAATCTTTCTGGGGAAAGTCCCCCAGCCCCCCTCCCCCGCAAAACTAGCCCCTTCGGCACGGAAAGGCGAAGCCCACGTCCGTTGAGCTAATCTACTTAAAATGCTTCCCCACCAGCGAAAAAAAGCTAGCTGCGGCCCTGCCATTGAACCTTTTTTGGTGAGCGCTGCAGTGCAGGGGATAGCGGGAGCGATTCTGAACCAAGTCTGTATTCTCAACTGGTCTGAAAGGATCAAGTGATGCGCTGAATGAGCTGCTCCTTGAGTTCCCCAGAAAGGGCCCTGGAGAGTGTGGGGTAAAGTATGGCGCTAAAGTGTAATGTACAGCAGGGGGAAACCGGGGTGCCCGGAGAAAATGTTTCCTATCACAGAGAGACACCCTCTCGGCCGCATGAGGAGCGAACCTGGCTGCGGATCGAACCCGGCACCTCAGAGGTGATAGCCACCGATGTTTCCACTGCGCCATTCTGAGAAACCTGCGCTGTCAGCGTCGCCCTCTCAGCGAGTCAGACTAGAGATCGAACCCTAAACCTCAGGGGAGACAGGCGCCGACATTCCACTACGCCATTGCGGCAGCCCATCCGAAACTGTCGGTAGATACGGAACACAAAGACGTATTTTCGTCAAACCCGTTAGCTATTGTTGACGAACCCGCACCAGACCACCAGCGAAACCATCTCCGCTCCAATCTCAAAATCTAACACCTATTTCTTAATTTTCTGTCGGTTGTCAAGAACAAACTCAGTGAAATACACGCAGCTCGATTTCGGGTTATCTAAACTTGGGAATTATCACGATAAGTGCTGCCAGGAACACGTGTTTTAGATGTTCCCGTGTTTTTCTCGCTCGGCTATTCGGGTATTTATTTATCGCCCCGAGTCTTTTGTAGCATAAGCTCGAGATAGCCAGAATTTATGACCACGTGGAGTTCTAAATTATCTGTTTTTCTAACGCACGCGATCCACTCAAGTTTTACCAATTTGCAATGATATGTGACGTCATATGACATTTTATTCATCCCTCGTTTTTTTCACGGTGCGCCACGGGAAAATCGTTCCTTTGAAGTTCGTACAATTCGCGATAACGTGACATGTTTTCGTGGTGTGAGTTTGTTTTTGAAGAAACAGAAGGAGCTAGACCATACCAAAGTTAGGCCAACCTCCACAGCAGGTCCGGACATGACTACTTCCGGCCGTCAATTCCGTCTCTGCCACCACTGACGGCCATTTTGTGTCATTTTTCAAGAATTTTGAAAAATGCACACAGGGCTTGACCTGTGTGGGCCGAGGTGCGAAATCATGGTACGTGTTCTCTATGACTTTACCCCTCAGCCAATCAGAATTATCCTTGCTTAGTAACAAGCGTTCTGATTGGTTCCCATGATTTCGCACTCGAAGCTAATGCTAGGCCGATGTAATAGAATCTAATGCCCCGATATAGAATTCCCAAAAAAATACATTTACGGATTATACATGTACGGCACCATTCAATTGGAGTCCAGGCGACCAAGACCCTTAATCCTGTGACAAAAAAATGCGCTGAGGGGGACATCAGGAAGACGGGGCATAAGATTCTATCACGACTGTTCGTTCTGAGTTCCTAGCAACAAAATAAAATGGCCGCTAGTGGTGGCAGAGACACAATATTCGCAGTATTTGAACTGAAAGGTGAGGGGGAAAGGTAGGCCAAATAGCATCCAGGCGTGGCGCACCGTGACGGCTAAAATTGAAAATGTCAACAATAATTTCACGGCGAGTGACATCGCAGTCGCATTTCGTGTCGCATGGCAGCGCGGTGGTTTTTCGCTATCATAACAGAGAAAATATCACGACAAGATAATGGCGGCCGTTTCGCTGTCTTATCATGCCGTGAAAGTGCGAATTGCACGTGTCGGCTGCCACGTTTTAGTGATAACACCCATGATTTTACACCAATAATAATGCGCTGATTCCGTTCGGGTTTATCTAAAACAAGGATCGTGCTACTGTTGGCATGGCCTCGCGATGGTTTAACGCTAATTTAACACGAGGCAGTTCTTAGCGGGTGACAATGCGTGCACGTGACTTGTCATTGAGACTGAAGACGAAGTGAATTTCATTTTACAGGATGTTNATGAGTGTTCCCCTACTATTTACTGGCGGAATAAGCTGCGAGTTGACAATAGGGTACACACAGAGAAACGTGTCGATCTATCTGCCAGCGTTTCCCAAACACTTAGGGAAACACCGATACATGGAAACAGTGGGAGATATTACACCGGTGTTATATCTGCCACTGTTTCAGTGGGTGAGTGTGTCCCCCATATTGTTTGGGAAACGCTGGCAGATAGATCGAAATGTTTCTCTGTGTGTCCCCTATTGTCAAGTCGCCGCTTATTCCGTCAGACAATAGGAGGGAAACACTCACAGATGGGGAACACTGGCAGATGTTACACCGGCTTCTTTGGTGTAGAACTACGGCATATAGGCTACCAGGCTTATAAACAACACAGTACTCACCAATGATCAGGATAAAGGCAACTAAATCATGAACCAGCCTCGGAATTCCTCTTCTTATCTCTAGTTATCTTGTCCTTAGCAATGGAACCGTGTTCTCCCTTCGTTCCGACTTGCTTCAGAAGATAACCCGTAATTTTTCCTCGTCTTCCGACAGCCTTGTGCTCCACCGACAAAAACCAGGAGCGAAATATTCTGTGTAATGTACAAACAACGGCAGGAAGGTAAAGGAACTTCTTTTTGTCTTTCTTGTCTTCCTTTTGTCTTTAACCTGAATTATTCTCCTCCGCGGATATTGCTCCTGTCTTTCACTTCGTATACATGGGACTCCGTTAAGTCCACTTGTGTCCCTTCCTAGCAAAAAATATTGAGTTCTAATTGTATTTCGAAATATCTCGCACCTTTCCAAGAGAATGTAGCCCACGTTATGTTAATTTCGATGGATAGTCGATTTGTAGCCAAATGTATGTCTTCAACGAAGTTTTGTAGACAAATGTCTTCGTCAACGAAGTGTTGCAGCCAAATGCAAGTCACCAACAAAATTTTGTAGCCAAGTGTCTGTCACCAACAACGTTTAGTAGCGAAATGTCTGCAATCAACGAAGTATTGTAGCCAAATTTCTTGCGTCAACAACGAAGTTTTATGGCCAAGTAAGAATTGTAGCGTCAACAGATTTTATATGTAGCCAAATTTTTACTGTCAGTGAAGTATTCATACGTGAAATCTGACTTTTGGGAAGTATGATTGTTGCCAAATTTCTTGGGTCAACAAAGCTGCGTTTGTAGACGATTTGGGGAAATTGTCTTGTGGGTTTTTGTTGATCAGATTTTTTATTCGTTCCTGTGAGGTTTGATGACGTAATCACTGGCAGATGATGATGATGTCATCAACCGGTGTATCGACGGAAAAATATCTCCTGAAAAATTGATGAAGGAGTCGTAAAATGTTAAAGCCTAAAATAGGCCTTGTCGAATAATCTTTTGCGTAATCACTGAATGCTAGGCCTACGCGTATGCAATACAAAGGACAGCTAACTATGACGCTCATATCAGTGCAGTTACTTCATCACATTTTCATTTTACAACAAGTTTTAATACTAATTGGCAAATTTCTGACTTCCTTCTGTCACATGAATAGTTGCATAAGTCCATAACGCAATAAACTGCATCCTCACTGTTACTGTGCAAATTCCTGCAATGACGTCATCAAATTAGGCCCAACATTCTCCTCTGACCAAATCCATTAAATACATGTACGTTATAACTTTTTAACCAATTGGAATTTTTCAATAAACAAAAAGCATCTTGATCAGCATTATATTTCCTACCTTTCTTCAGTTCTAAAAAAACGCGGAACTTGGAGGCGGTATTGGAACTGCGATAGGAATAGGATCTTATTGGTCAGTACAAAGCCATAACAAAACAAAACTTTTCTAAACACTAGTGTTTCAAGTTCGCTTTCAACCAACAAGTCGCCACATACATTTGACACATGCATATAACCCAAAACAATCTCAACTCCATTTTTTTCCAGTGTGGCATTTTGAAAACGTAGGCCCTCCCGTCATGCCCGTGAAACAGTGAATAAAAAAGTGTGGCCTTACTAAAACAAATTATGGGGAAGAAGAGCTACTTTGAAGTAGAACACGTAGTCTGCCGTCGTGTGTACATTTCACCAAGTTAGGGACCTTCTCAAAATAAATTTGAAGCCTAAAAGATGAAATTTTTTCATCTCTCTGTGAACCCCCTATCCCCCCTCAAAAGATGAAAAAGTGAAGAAGTCTGGCTTCAACACTGGGCAGGCCAAAATATGCCTCTATGTTGCTAGAAACTTCCCTTCCTACAAGGTTTAAAGCATCACTTTGTATGTATCTGTGGATGTAAAGAGAAAAAACGACGCAAAATTCAATGTATGGTACCTTGGAATGGTGAAGCCAGAAAGGTATCAAGAAACGAAATTTTGGCATAAAATGAAAACCCCCTCCCCCCTGGATGAAAAAATTTCATCTTTTAGGCTTCAAATTTATTTTGAGAAGGTCCCTTAGCTTATCAGTTAGGACCACGAGACGGGGATTTAGTTTAATCTTTAGTGAAATTTTAGACAAGTTTTGAAGCAGTTTAGCAGCACGTGACAAATCCGTACTCGTTCCATTGTCGGTAATACGGCCGTAGCTTTACACCTGCAAACTGTTCCAACTGAAGAAGACAGAAAAAACAGTGGAATAACTTAATAAAAGTGTGTCATATTTTGGTCAAGATAGACTGGTACCAATTTAATAAGTCTGAGAGCTGTACATTTCTTTCAAGTGGTGTGCATTAACAATAAAACATTCACTTTTGTACGTTTTCTGCAACGCTGATTCTTGAATTTGAAACTGGATTTCAAATAGACTCTATCACTCCAAAAGAGCGCAGCACCTGACGGGACAGCGTCATGACGTCCCACACGTCATTTCTGAACGCATGACGTGACTCGAAAAAAAACCCGGTTGTTTCAGCGATCATGACGTCGTGAAACAATCCGATTTTTTTTCGTCTCGCCTCAAAACATCATGAATAGCCCGCCGCACACGAGAGAAATTAGCTGAGCAAAATGTCATTCGAGGCATTTGACTCAGTCAAAAACCTCTCGTGTGCGGCGAATTTCTTGCGAGTTTTTTGCCTCAACTGCCACTGAGCAAAATATTCAACGTGTTTGATATTTTTTGGCGAGAGAGGAAAAAACCTCACCGTGTGCGGCGGGACTGAGTCATTTGACTCGCGTCATTTTGCTACAGAGCATGCGTAGAAATCACATGACGGCATTTCATGGCACGTCGCGGTGACGTGACGGTACGTCACCGTGGAAGTATACCGTCCAAAATCCTCCGCCGCACACGAGAGGTTTTTGACTGAGTCAAAATCCTCGAATGACATTTTGCTCAGCTAATTTCTCTCGTGTGCGGCGGGCTAATGACGTGCGGGACGTCTTGGACGCTGTCCCGTCAGGTGCTGCACTCTTTTTGAGGAATATCCTGTATTGAATTTCAAATTGAATTTCAAATTGAATGTGAAGTTGAATTTGAAATTGGATTTGAAATTGAATTTGAAACAGAAATGAACAAGCTAAAATTGTTGAAATCGACATGATGTTTTGATGCGTTTTCAATGATTTTCGTGTATTTTTGGTTTTTGAACAACCGTATGTGTTTTTAGTATGTTCCATTGGTGTAAAAGGGGAGGATGTCCTTGTGCAAGAATGTCCGACACTGACTAAAAGAAGCTGAAGTTGGTAAAATTTACATAATTTGCACTTTCTGTTTGCCACAGGATTAAAGGATTAAGGGTCTTGGTCTCTCTAGAGTCCAATTCAATGGTGCCGCTTAATCCCTAACTGTATTGTTGGTGGACATTACTATCAGGGGACATTAGATTCTATTACACCTGTATCTCAACCGGTTTATCGCTGCGAAAGGCCTACCATTGTGTACGGCTGTTTTGTAATTGCTGTATTGTCCGGTATAGGATCTTATGTGTGAGTAGATACAGTATATTTCGAGGGGTTACTTTTCTGGCCCACCCTGTAGAAGAGAGATGATGTCATGGTATGACTATGAAGGAAGTATTTTATTTCAATCCCGCAGCCAATGTCGTCTGCTGAGGTCACATAATTCGCGACTGGAAGCGTTTATCAAAACATCGACGTCTGCTTCAAGTCTTTGAAGATCGTATCCCAGGAACGGGCGGCAAAACATGCCCCCCTTTTAATGTCATTCCTGGGAGTTAGAAATAATAATGCTAGGTCATCGTCAATGATCTTCTGCGCGTAATTAGGCCTACTGCACAGAGTATTTCAGAAAAAAATTATTGAAAATGAAGAAAATAATAATTTTCCCATTTTTCAAGGGTATCCCGTTCCCCACGTGTACATACCAGTGAAAAGTACTAAAAATCGACCAATCAGAAAAGACTTTACAAAAATTGTTCAGTAAAGTAGATAATTTAATAACTTTTGAATATACAGTTTTCGGGCCTGTTGACAATTTATGTTTTTATTGACATGTATAGTCTATGCAACGTTCGGGCCGAGAACCTGTATTTGCAATACATCTCGACGTAACGTCTGCCTCTCCGACACCCTTCTTATATTCAGGCCTGGGACTTTATGGCCTAAAAACTCTGACTTGGGCTTAACCCACACATCTTCTATTGCACTTCCATTGTCCCTGTTGGGGTGGGGTTGGGGGTGTCCCTGTTGGGGTGGGGTTGGGGGGTTAGGGTTAATCTGCGTTTTTAATGAGGGCTACTTGTCAGGCCCTCATTCGACGCTATAAAAAGGGGGTGGCGGTCTTAAACTATTTTTACCCAGACTTCTGTTTTATGTCACCTTGTGCTATAAATAACTACAAGAAATTAACGAGGTTATTTTGAGAGTTCATAAAACACGTCGTAGAAATTCATGCAGGCATGGCAGGGACAAATTCTGAAATTAACACAGGATCTGCAGTGTTCAACAGACTATCAAGTATGAAAATGGTAGCACCGTGGTACCCACTATGAATCAATTAACGAATGAATGAAATGATGGCATGTTGTGAATTCATTCTTTGAGAATTTTGGTAAATTTCAATTTTTGCACTGTGGTTGGAGTTGGGATGCACAATGCGGATCATAACATGTTCGTAAAGCAAAAATAGATAATATCTCTTTTTTGACCCTCTAAACAGTAGAGCGTCCTAGGTGAGATAAAATGGCTCGATTTATCAAGTTTGTTCAGTAAGTACAGTGTAGCTGTATATAATAAAATTTCATTTGTTGCAGATATTTCAAAAAAAATGTTGGCGTTATATTGTAGGTATATCTTAAACTTCAATTTATTCGAAAAAAAGCATACATGTAAAATAATCAGATATCATAAAGATAACTCTATTGCTAACCTCTGTGTCATAAGTTTCTATTAGCCTGTACTTTGACAACTTCGGCCGTTTGAACAAATAAGGTTAGGGAAATTTTTCGTGTAGACATTAATTTCTTTTTTAAATTTTACCAAAATTCATAAAAATTGTGACGTTAATAAGAAATCGCTAAACTCATTCCAATGTTGTATAGGCCTGCATAAATTGTAAGAATCTTCGGAGTCCGGACAAGCTCATCTGGGGAAAACGAATTCTCAATACAGTTGGACAGAGTATTACGTATCCTGCTCAAATATCTCAAGAATTTTTGAATAAATACCTCTTTTGGCTAGTATTTCATAAATACTAATAGTAAAATGCCTTCACTATAGTTTTGCACAGAGATATGGCCAGTGTAAGTGATTACGTTTGTAGTAAAAACTAAGACGCTAATATAATTTAAAGGGAGAATCCAGTCATTGTGTAAAATTTTAAATTTTTGAAATATCGTTAATACATTCAAATTCATTGATATCTGCAACACGTCGTATTTTTTTAAAGCAGCAAACTCATCATTTTAAGTATTTTATTGCATCCCAAGAGACCATTGCACAGCACATATGATGATGTGCTCAATGCATATTTATGAAGGTACAACCAATAGGCCTGGGCAGTCACAGTATTAGCTCATTCACTACAAAGGTCGTCAGCCTGTTGACACTAGTGACATCACAACTCATGGCAATTAGTCTCCATGGATTGATAAAAATTCAAAAGTTTACAATGAGTAGAGTCTCCCTTTAAAAGTCCCTCTAAAAACCTGGATGTTGTATAAAGATGTAACACTTTTGATCAAAGAAAGTGTTTGATAAACAACATCCCATTAATAAGGGCCTATTCCTTTACATATACAACTTTTAATAAGCTTGACGAAGGAGTACATGTATGAAAAAAGTCAAAAACTATTTTAAATTTGTGTTTTTAAACTCCTACAAAAAAGTGTTAATAAGCAAGAAGTCAAGCTCCAGAATTCACGAATTTTCGACCCCAACCGGGGTCTTTTACAAGTGGAACTTTACAATCTGAAACTCTAGAATAGACTCAAAAAAGTGTTACAACAAAAAAGTGTTACACAAAAAAGTGTTACATGTACATCCTTATTGGACGCGGAGCTTCTTAAGACGAGAAAATATCTTCAACGAGATTTTATGCATTTAGCATTGTCATAATTTTCTTAAAATGATACCGGTACTTACCAAAGTCGGCCTAAACTTTTCCAGTATCGATAAAATGTGTACCCTTGATGTAATCGCTTTGAGATATTGCTGTCTAATGTGTACGTCCGTGCGCATCGCAAGATATCCGTACTTCTGAATGGAGCGATTTTCAACGACCTACTACGCACGAGATCTAAGATCCGACTGATAATATCACCAGGTCGTATCCTGCTGAAGTATACCCGTATGGCCAGTCAGAATCAAGTTGAAATTCACTATGTCCGTCCGAGCAACGACGCGGAAATTCAACCTGTGTTGTCCTCGGCTACTGGAATTCCTGTCGGTGAATTTCCCCTGGGGGTCGGCGGGGCGCCGCCCGTTGAGTGACGTACCGCACACCACACGCTCAATTAGAAAGCACGACTTTTAAAGTTTTTTCACAAACTGAAATTGACATGGAGTTGGCTGAAATTGAACAAGTAGATTTTTACCTTTTGCCTCGTGCGTTGAATCAACGTGAGGTTTAAATTTGGGATGTTGCAGTGACACCAGGAATGAGTTTAGAATAATTATATCGTGAAGAGCCGTTTCTGTCCTCGGCATGTTAACTGAGGTGGATACAGTACAGGTCACATGTGACATGTTTGCCAAAACGCGTCAATTTTACGTGCCACAGACGCTTTTAGAATGTCCTCTGGGATAAAGGCACGGCCAACATCGCGTGTCACAGACCTTTTGCCCAAAAGCTAGGACCACTAGGGCGCGCAAAACGGTGTTTACATGTGACCCTTACTGTAGGATTGCAGTTCTCATCTTTTCGGCGCATTTACTTCAGCAATCACCCCATAAATTCGTTTTTACAAAAAATCTTTGTCCGAGATTGACCTGAATAATTTCGCTTTTTTTTATACACGACGCTTTTACCAAAAGGGCGACTACAGACCCTGTTTGGCCCTTCTCAGCGTCGCACGTCCCTCGATTCGGCTGTCTTTGAAGTCGAACTATTGTTTTAACTAAAACAATGTTAATTAATTGTTGTTTTCTTACTCTGAAATAAAGAGCAGACGGCAAATCAACCTTCGTGTGTTGTCAACCTCGACACCAGGCATTTACGGGTGTTCATTTCACCTCAAACTCCTCCACACAGTGCCGTCACATTCCGCATTTTATGATGCTCCACTAAAGCATTACGGCACTGCGGACGAGTTTGATTTCACCTGTCACAATACTGCGCGTCTTCTTTCTTCTGGTAGCTGAGGGTGTTCACGCGTCTTATGCAATGCGTCATGACAAAAGGTCGATCCGCATGCGTCGGATAGAGGCAAAATTTTGTTAAATGAAAAAAAAACTAAATTAGATCAACAGAATTAAGTGCCTCGCCTCCGCTAAAGATGGCGTCGCACGGCCTGAACAGAATAGGTCTTACCATATCATGAAATGAAAACAATATATATTTGAAATCGAACCGTCCCAATGCATTGGAAATTTTACCTACACACCTCATGGAAAAGCTCCACATTCGCACTTTCTGACCTTTCCTTTGGTGCACCCCATGACCATTGAATGACAGGTACATATGTATAAATGACAACGCGGATCCAGGATTTGAGAAAAGAGAGGGCGCACTGTGTCAGGAACATTTTAGAGAAATCTGCGGTGAATTTCAATGATTTGCTCCAAACTCCAGAATTCCACGGTCGATTTCATGATTTTACACATAATTTGTTGGCCAAGAGGCGGGCTCGCAGCCCGGTGCGCCCCCCCCCTTGGATCCGCGCCTGACTACTAGCCTAATCCTAGCCAGTTTAAAGAGTTTTTAGGGGGGCATAGACCTAAAGAGTGTGCGGGAAGGGTTCGGTGGGAGTCTGGCATAGGATAGACCAGCCCTCGAATGTTATGGTAAGGTAGGGGATTCATTTTAGGTCTACATTGGGGAGACGTCATTAGAGTTAGCGTAAGCGTCATCGTAAGCGGTCTAAACCTCCCTATTGAATATACCCTCCCTCTATTTCAATCTCTGCGGGTTAACCTGGGACCAGGGTTGAAATGCACATGCCCTATTTGGCGTCAGGCCATTTCGCCATTGGCTGGAAATCCTCGGCCTAGCAATGATCGCTTAGCGACCGCCACACTGGCGCCAGCCACTAAAAGAGTCCGACTTCACCATCCTGGGCGGCCGAGAAACTTAGGTATGATGTTA
Organism: Notospermus geniculatus; assembly: GCA_002633025.1. NCBI lineage: Eukaryota > Metazoa > Nemertea > Pilidiophora > Heteronemertea > Lineidae > Notospermus > Notospermus geniculatus. Next base: position 38,698 of record NMRB01001368.1, read on the forward strand.
CACGACCGCTGATTGTAATTTATTTCATTATATTTTATTTGATGGAGGATTTTTTACGGATAGGAATGCCTTTGTAGGTGGGAAGATGCAAACTAGGCCTATGTTGCGGCGAAGTGACAGTTGCGTCGGATTTGTAACCTAGAAATAACGGGTTCGAATATTTACTTGATCGCCTCTCTGCATTCTCAACTGGTCTGAAAGGATCAAGTGATGCGCTGAATGAGCTGCTCCTTGAGTTCCCCAGAAAGGTTTCTGGAGAGACTGGGGTAATAATAGGGAGTTTAAGAAATCAAACGATAAACGTTAACTTTACGACAACGTTATTTTTTCTACCGAAAATGCAGTATATAATCTGGTGAATGTGTAGTATTAAAAATAACGTTGTCGTAAAGTTTACGTTTATTGTTTGATTTCTTAAACTCCCTAATGTGAAGCGCTTTACGACGATGTGTTTAATAAAAAGCACTTCAGAAAAGCGCAGTATGATTACATGTGCATATTTTCCGTTTTTCAACCAGGAACAACACGCAGTCTCGATCGCTTCACTGTAGCACATGGTAGGAGAAAACCTCCATCGCCGGAAAAAACAGCACTACGAAAATAATCGCCTCTAATAATCCAAACGGAAAATATTCAACAGCAGCTTTTCATTGAAAACAAATCTCATGTACTGCTCTCAGTCGATGAGAATAATAAATCAGTTCCGTTTATTTGGTAAAAAAAGTCCAAACACCGGCAGGCCCACCGCCGACTTTTTGGAAAACCTACCCCCCCCCCCCCCCATGCTCGGAGTGACTCGTGCCCCGTCCGTGGTGGTCTATAAACGCACAGTGAAAAATGACTTCGCTAATTCATCTGGATTACTGCCGCCCGCGCGACACAAACCACCTAAGTTCCGTTTTGGGTTTTTTTGTCATTTTTGTTGACTTTACCGCGGTGATTTTTCATGAAGTTTTTGAATTATTTCTTCCTCTCCAAACTTCATCAACACTTTCTTCTTAGGGGGTCGAGTTCAACGCTGGTTTGAATTTTATTTCTGCGACAAGTCCTGAGGTTCGTCGCGGCACGTGCAGAATATAGAATCAGTTCAAGACGACAACAACGGCGAGATAAGGCGAGTTTCTCTTGTTGACTACGTCATGAAGTCTACGTGTTGCAGTCTACGTCATCAAAAGCTGCCGTGTTGCGGTCTACGTTATCAAAAACTGTCGTATTGAGGTCTACGTCATCGAAGGCTGTCGTGTTGCGCGCTACGTCATCAAAACCTGTTGTGTGGGGTCTACGTCATCAGACTCACGTTACCACAATGAAAGTTGTAACCCCGTCTAATAAAACTGAATGAGTGAGCCTGGATTTCTCAACCTACATGTACTTTTGAAGCGTACCAATGCNCAAAATGGCGCATTTTCCGCGGGAGTGTTTTCTGTCGGCGGGTTTCTGTAAAACGCGAACCGTCTGGCGCTGCTAGGCGGACGGGCGAGTAGTTTAGGGTGAGTGATGATAAGTTATCGTTAGAATTAGTCAAATGGCTGGTTTAAGTATACTTCGGTCAGTTCAGGTCGTTTGACGATAAGAAAACAGTGATACTGTGATAGGAATGGTTTAGTTCCGAGTTTTTGATTGATGCGAGGAATGACAGTCGGTGCAGGCTCTCGGAAATTTGAAGGATTCAAAATCCTACGAATTCACTGCCCAGAAACGATGTTTTCTCGTTTCGCACTTTCTAAATTTGACCTCAGTTGGTCTGTCAGAGTGGCGCAACATCGGCGCCTGTTACCTCTGAAGTTGCGGGTTCGACTCATGCTTCGACTCGCTCTGACAGAGTGGGTGACTCTCTTGAAGCCTAGCTTTCTCCGCACTCCGGTTTCCTCCTGCTAAATTCGCCAAATGTTGTCCATAGAGCAAATACATGTAATTCCTTTTCGGCGCTCTCGATTCGATATTGTTGTACGGACATTTTCTCCTGGGGTATTTCATCCTACCACACTTGCTGTCCAGTGCGTACTCCGTAAATCCAAGATCATTGCTATTGCTGGCAGTTTTACTCCATTGCGCTATCAGGATAGTTGACAGACGGTCTTGGCGCCCTATCTCCTGAACACGAGGTCGAAATTAGCCACCAGATTGTCAGCCCGATCAATCCCACTTTACGCACCATTTTATTGATCCGATTGAACGTCTGGCGATATTTCGCGGCAGTGACGTCATCGTACCTGAACTTTAAGAGGACAGGGCAAAGGTCACGAAGTATAGTGCAATCGACGAACAGTATAAAACTTACACGGAAGGGACATGGAGAGGCCCAGGGGCGTAGGTGGGGGTCGGTGGGTTCGAAAGATTTTGACAGCCACCATTTTTACATCAGGACATGTTTAAACTGATTAGTTCGCTACAGGTCATTTATATCACTCTTTAAAGCGGCAACCAGTGGTTGCAATAAAACTCTAATGAGGTCCGATTTCAGTGACGTAGGCATTCTTACGTTACGCTATTGAACTGACCTTATAAATGTGGAAGTACAGTATATGATACGAATTTAATTGGGAGTGCTTTGTTTGCAGAAAAAAGAATTGTCAGATTCTAGCTGGCCTGATTCCAATGTCAGTGGCGACTTGCCTAAAGGGCGGTTTACACTAGGTTGCACCAAGTTGCAAGTTGCAGCAACTAGCAACTTGTTGCAAACTACCTGGAACGGTTTACACATAGAAACATCGATGCAACATCCAGCGTGATCGAGTTGCAACAAGTTGCATGCCCGTTTACACATGCAACTTTTATGAAACTTTTTGGTCTCATCAGGTTTTTGCAACAAGTTGCATGAAGTTGCATATGAAAAGTTGCATGTGTAAACGGGCCTTTACGCAAATGAACTGACCTTATGAATATGGAAGTACGGTATATAATACGAATTTAATTCTACCACAGTTCGGAGCAAAAACAGTTGCAGATTCTAGCAGGTTGTATTGGAAGCAAAGGCCAGGCAAGAAAAAAAGGTTGGATAAACAAATGACGGCGTCTGCGTTCCATATCTTTCAAAATCGTGGAAATTTGCTACTAAACAGATCAAATGCTTTGTTTTATATCACAGACACGATATCCACCTTCTAACGCGACTTCTGGTGACCTTTGACCTATTACTGGGTAAATATTTACATATTCGTATGTAATTAACATAAACCGTAAAGAGCATGAAGAAATTAAAAATCATCAGTGCTGTAGACGTGTCTCTATAAATAAAGCTTTGGGTAAACAATATTTTTTTAGGCCTGGTTGTTAATTTGTACTGGGGATGTTTTTGTAGACAACCTTTGTGTAGGTGCGTATGTGAGGTATACTTCAGTCCCCCTCCCCAACGTGATAAAACTGGTGTCCTGTCCAACCCATACACGGCCAGTGGTTACATCTAGGCTGGACTGATACCATGCCGAAACCTTACCTGACAAAAATGGCCGCCATCCTTTTCATCAGGTAACGTAAACATACTTCAACTCGTTTTCCAATCTTTACACCGGTGTAACGTTTTTGATTGTTCCCCATCTGTGAGTGTTCCCCTCCTATTGTCTGACGGAATAAGCTGCGACTTGACAATAGGGTACACACGGAGAAACATGTCGATCTATCTGCCAGCGTTTACCAAACAGTATGGGGAAACACTGACACACGGAAACACTGGCAGATGTTACCAATTGGTCAAGCACCGTATTGTAGTCACGGGCGACGCCGTCTGTCTGTCCGTCGGCGCGTCCAGACGGCTGTCCAGTAATTTATTTCCGTCCAATGCGAGCAGAACAGCATGTCGCATCGATGCAATTGTCAGTGTGCGTGTTGGGCCAAGTCGGGGAGTACTAGTTTTCTTTTAGGAAATTTTCGCGTTGCGATTTCCAAGATGGCCGCCACGGCCACCATCTTGAAATTGTTTACCGTTGATTTTATTTATGCATAGGGTGAAGGGTGTTGCCCATTTTGCATGGCTATTTTTGTCTTCGTCTGATTATTTCTGGTTCTATTCACTCCAAATCTTTCTCGTTCATATTGTCTTTATCTTTCCTTATCATAATTTCCTAAATTAGCGCTGACAACCCAAACGGCGATAGATAGGAGGAATCTTGCTTGGTGGTGATATTAAAACAATTGACTTCAGACGGGTCATTGATAAACTCGCGGGGAGGTCACGAAAAGAAATTATCGTTTATATGAGAGCTCTCGCAGTCTGTAACTTCCGAAATATAGCGTGGCAGTGATGGTTGTCCCCTAGTTCCTTGGTCCGGGTACTACATGTATAATTGGGACATTAGAGAGATTTCGCGAAGCCCCACAAACGCCGACGCCAACGAGAACGTCTATCCTTTTGTTCGCTACTCTCTTCGTGGTATCGAACAATGGGATTGACGTTCGCGTTGCCGTGGTGCCTTGTACCATGTACCTTGTGCCTTTGCAAGAGCAATTAAAAGACCCCATCCAAGTGAGGAACATGAGTAACTTGAGATGGCCTATTCCATACTTATTCAATGGTGCCGCTTAATCCGTAAATCTATTGTTGGGGGGGGGGGTCCTACATCAAGGGACATTAGACCCTTGTCGACAAGTGTAATAACTGAGAATGCCCTACGTATCGCAGTGCCCGCTTTATTGTGTGGCGGACACTCGGAGAGACATGTCTACATGTATCAGTGCCTCTCCCATTGTCACGTCGCGGCTTAATCCGACAATCTTTTGTTGGGGGGGGGGGGGGGGGGG
>NMRB01001368.1:43837-57306 GCA_002633025.1 Notospermus geniculatus
CCCGCCCCCGTCCCCAGTGAGCGCACCCTCCCCTCCCGTCAGAAATGTGTCTCTCTAAAGAACGGAATCTGAAATTTGATAAACTAACTTTCATCTCCTAATAATTACGCTATTGTTCTGCCGAAAAGTCCAAGTCTTTAAAACTGAGCGCAGGTCTCAACAGGAGACGAAGAACTTCGTTATCTTTTCATATCTGACCTCGGGAGTTCCGAGATAATATGATATGATTTAGAAATATAATGAATTGATTCGCGTTGCTAATTTATGGCGCCCCGCCGTGCCGCCGCGAAGTTCCTGCGTCTGGGTTTTAGAGACAACAACAATGGCGGCTGTAGTGCCCGGATGACCTTGGGGTTTGGGTGTGATCCCGTTTGACTTTAGCGTACCTTAAATAGCGAACATTCATAAACGGTAGCAAATGCTTTTACTTCAAATTTTGCAGTACATTTACATTGGACATTGCTGTACAAGTTTTAAGTAAAAGCACTTGCTAACTTTTATGAATACGACCCATTACATATTCTTGACAAATTGACAAAAATCTATCAGTACACGGTGTAATGAATGAGAATGCCTTTCGTGTGCCAATGCCCGCTTTATTGTTTGGCGGACACTTCATCACATCGCGGCTTATTCCGTTGTGGCAGGGATCTAAGTCCCCCTGGAATCAAAGTCCGGTTTTATTGTTCAACGAGAGACCATTCGAATAACCTTAATAGCAGGGCATAGTTTGGCGTACCTTGCATTCCTAGGACTATCTCTTCTGGTACACCATCAATCTTTTGTTGGGAGGCATTTTTCAAACGGGGCAACGAAAGATATTACTCCAGTATTTGAAATTTCGTGAATGAAAATTTAAATTTTTGCATTTTTACATCAAATATAATCAAAAATAAGTGTCTCTATTTTTGATAAAATTCAATATGATTGAACGAGACAATCAAGCCTAATTTCTTTATCATAAAACTTAACTAACGGACCAGGCCCCTGGTGTTTTAGGGCACTACCCATCCCAGTTTCGATGGGAAATGCGCAGTCTTCCTAGACTGGTCTCCTGTCCTCGAGCCGCTCCGCCAAATGCGCCTCCGCTAATAAATGTTCCGCCAAAGTGTGCTAAACATTTCGGGGGTCATAATGACCGGATAGGCTAGGCCAAACGTTTTTTTTATAAATCCTTTACAAATCAGGGGCTTTGTAACAGGCCTCGATCGCCCCCCGCAGGTAAAGCAAGAATTTATAGACCCGAGGGAAATAGCTCGAATGATTTTTTAACGAAGCATTAAACTCAATCAGAGACCAACCTCGTTCCCTCGTCTCCTTCCTCCCACAACCTCGTTCCTCTAACCGTCGGAGAACAAGGCATGCAGGCCCAATCGCAGAAGTAACGCCCTGGGGACGAGGTTGCAACCACACGGCCTGAACGTCCTGATTTTCGGCACAGCGACATGTCGTAAAACACCCAGAATGTCAAAGCTCACTTTTTAGCAACCTGTTACTTTGATGTGAGTTCCAGGCCCCTCTGGAGAGGCCACGGGGTCACTGGGATATTTAACGGCTGAGTACCAAACGTGCCGTCTGCGCCGTCTCAAAACTAGGCCTCCGTGGGGCGCGCAGACGTCAGGCGCCGTCACGGCTCGTTTGCGCTGTCACCAAGGCGGCCGTATTGGTCTTTACCCAGTTTGTCAACATTTTGACAAAGTTGCACTTTTTAATTACCAGGGCTGTCGTTAAGTTATCTTTGTTGATGGGATGTTTGTGTTTTGACCGAAGCAGTTTGAGAGCCTCAGAAGTGGATTACATCGTATTTCGGAGAATTTTCATGGCTGTATTGCTTGCACACACACCAGGCACAAATTCTGAGTACTTTCTAGGTGTTGAGCAGGCCTTGTGGACTAGGGGACTTATCCTCTCGCAAAACCCTGTTCGTTGGCCATCTCCTGATAGTCGGCCGACTCCTATGCACAGATGCATGCTGCTCAGTGTTATCGGTGTGCATCTCATAGCCACAATCTGTCAAATGGGACAGCTCTCAGTAGGAACACGTGGATCTGATCTAATTTTAGTTACAAACATTGCGCAAAAAGCTGCGCAGTAGCGATGCGCAGAGAGGGTGCGCAGTGGCGTGGACGGGAATTCCTGTCAAAATGGCTGCCCCGTGCCTGTCTTTGTATAGCGGAACGTGAGCGCCAGCGGGAGTGCAGCGGCAAAGACGGGAACCAGTCTAGGTCGGCGGTAAATATTAAAGCTACAGAACACCATTAAAACAAGAAATTAATTGAATTTCTGTGAACGTTTTTTAAAAATGACTTTAAAACATCGCATTTTTCATCTGTGTTTAAATTGTAAAGCGTGAGTGAAAAACCGGATTCATACATCCGCCGCCTGCGTCTGCGTCCGACGCGCGATCAAATTTTTAGGAGGCGGCGTCCGACGCCAAGCTCGAAGAACGATTTTGTCGGCGCCAAATCATGCAACGAACGACGCATGATTTCACCAGCGCCCGACGCGTGATTCTGCTAGCGACTGCGCACGACTTTCCGCGGTGACCGACGCATGATTTCGCTCGTGACCGACGCACGATTCCGCCGCGATCGACGCACGGCTTCCACAGCGACAGATCTTTGACGAGTCAGCGGGAAAACTCGGCGATTTCAGTCGCGCGACGCTTGTGACCGGCGACGAATAGGAACTCGGTTTTCAGAAATATTTTTTGTTGGATACGCGTCGCGTGACTTGCTACAAACTTTCAAACGTTTCCGAGGAGCTAGTAACACCATGAACAAGATGGCAACGCGTTGTTTACACAACACTTAACGGCGCGAAATTTTGAATAAACAAACCAAGTGGACAACAAAACAATGGTTTGTTTTTTTGAAGAGCTGAAGGAGACTTTAACATCGCCTAATGGATTCTGAAATAAACAAGCCAATTCCAGATGCCAAGTGGCCACCTATCATTCTCATGTCCAGTGGGTTGAATAGTCGGGTCAATATACGAAAAAAACTGCCGAAGCTGGAACAAATTGCAACAAAAGGTTTTTTGATGGTTTCTGGTAGTATTGAATGTGGTAACGGAATCGCGCCAATGGAAAGCAGGCCTTTGGGCGGCCGTCCATTGGAGCGTTTCCGTGCGCGGAAACGTTCGAAAGCATTGTTTGTTTCCGCGTCGTTGGTCACGGCGCGGAAAAAAGCAATGCTTTGGAGCATTTCCGCCCACGGAAACGCTCCAATGGAAAGCCGCTCTTAGATTTTTTCCATCATTCTAGGCATTATTGGCCCTGATAAGTATGGAAGAGGCCATTGCAGAGGTCTCGTAGCCTCAATACGGAGGTTTAGAAATCAAACGATAAACGTAAAAGTTAACAAAAACAACATGTTATTTTTGTACAGAAAGTGCAATATAAAATCTGCGTTTATTTTATCTGCGTAAAGTTTGCGTTTATCGTTTGATTTGTAAACCTCCCAAATGTTTGCGTGATATTTACTTCAAAGAATCAAGACCTAGTTTTCAGCACACATTGAAAAAACTGCAGGCAGTACAGAGCTCTAATGTACCGGTATTCAGATAGGGCATACATGTAGTACATTTTACACTACTCTAACGTCGGAGGACGTAAGCACTTTCTGAATTCAATACAGTGCGGCTTTAACAAGTGTGGACGTAGTGGTGGTCCAATTGACAAATGTCCCTCCTTCGATGAATAGTAAAAATGTCTAACTTTACAAAAATCTTGAAGATTTCGAGGTGAAATAAAAAGAGAGAGTATGCTTTATAATTCAAGTCATTCCGCAGAAATCATTTGGCGTGGCGACTGACGATTGCCATGTTCGCCAGCAAAAATCTAACTTTCAGTTCTGTGAAATTTATTCGAAGCAAACTCAGAAAATTTACTACCTAAATTTAAAAGAAACGCATACCAGAACCGATTCATGAGCCAAATCCTAGAGGTACTTTTGACTGAGGCTTTCCAGCACACGCTCTGATGATACCCTCTGACCAACTCGAGATACCGTTCCACTTTCCCGATCCCTTGATTAGATAAACCCGCTATAGTGCGCCAAACGAACAAATCTAGGACCAATAAACGTTCGAACAAGCATCTGGCGAATTGATTGCGAGCAAATTTATTTCTGACACATTCAGGGTGATATCTTGGTTTTACAAAATGGCTTAATAGCATTTGCTGAACTAAATGTCGCGGGTTAATGGCGTAGAAACGCACGACGTGCCGTTTCGGCTATTCTCGGCCACATTTTATCTGCACCCGTCGATCTGTCATGTTTACGATACGGTTTTTGATTGCTTTTTGTAAAGTTAATTGAGCGGCGCGCGTCAAAATGGCGACGAAACGGGCAGCGTGACGTAGTCAGCGCCCAAGACAAAAAACGCGGGAATCTTATTTTTTCTGTCCTAAAAATTTTCATGACCTAATCTTTTCTTTAAAATTTTTTTACGCTAAAATTACCTTCGCTCTTTTTTGGCATTTTTTTTCTTTCTCAGTATTTTCAAGCATTTTTGCAACTATAAGCAGGGAACCGTCGGATTGGAAATTTTCTGCAGATTCGATGGCGATAAGATGACTTTCGTTGTCCACAGATGAGCCGTACATGCACTGGGCAAAATTTTCGAAGGGCTTGAATTTCTTTTGTTGAGATGAAGCTTATAAAACAGTGTTTAAATAGCACTTTCAACTGTAAAACAGTCTCAAAGCGCTTCACATTATTACCCAGTCTCTCCAGAAACCTTTCTGGGGAACTCAAGGAGCAGCTCATTCAGCACATCACTTGATCCTTTCAGACCAGTTGAGAATAAGATAACCTTTTGGACAGTAGTCCGCCGCCCAACCACTGCGCCATCGAATTTAGCGACAAAAGGTTGCATACATTTTGAGGTTTTCCAGTTTGAAATGAAAGAAATAATAAATAAATGTTCCTAATTTTTCGCGATGTTTATATCATGAATTTAGCCGCGGCTATTTCACCCTAAATTTTCACACACTTCTTAAAGGGTGTACCTGGAATTCTCCGTCGCAACTTCTCCTCCCCCGCTCATGCAGCAAAAAATTACTATGTACTGAAAACAGGAAATTGCGGCCAAATCCGTCCTTGCTTTCGGGGAATGTTTCCAATTTTACGACCGCAATCACCGCAAACGTATCGCAACTCCAACGCCAGCAAAAATACAGTGGAGATGTGCCAACGAAATATTTTTGATGAGGGGACAGAGCGTTGTTCATATTTAGGCTCTCCGGCACAAAAAGGTCACCCACTATTGTCGATAAAGTCAATAATGCCATATTTCGGCGCCCGGGTAATTTTCAAATATCAAAATATCGAAAAATCTTACTAACCTATGTGCGATTGTAAAATACTCCAAATACTGAGAATTTCAACACAAATGTACGAACTAGGAAAACAAACGTCCTCTGTCTAGTTCAGACTACTCACAAAAGTAAGCAATCTGCAACTTGTACGCACCCCAACAAGAAGTCATTTAATAATGATAATCTAATCTTTGTGAAGAGTTGGGTGATTGTTAGCTCAAAGAGTGTTATACGCTCCTACAAAAATATCGAAAAATATCATTGCCTCTGGTAAATTGTACGCTGTAGTGATTGTGAAGGCAGTTTTGATTTCTACAACTCTAGTTCTACGAGATTTTGATACGTAGAGGTGGACCTAGAGGTGGACCTTTGGAATGCCAAGTGAGGAAATGGAACATTCAATTTTGACCACAAGATTTTATTTACGTGTGACCCTTATGTAATGAAAACCACATTTTTATCATTAGGCACAGACATCTAATTCATTACACCATAACATGTAACTGTAATTACATGTATGTCACTCTTGCCACACTCTAACCACAAACTACATTCCAATAGTCCACATCTAGGTTGAACCAGACTATATAGACTTTTCCAACAAAGATGGCGGTCTAACAGTTATCACCATATGACGTCAGAAGCTTAATACCATTCAATGGCCACAGGCAACTAAGCTGTTCAAGCGGGCCATGGGCACAAAATTTTGGGTAAAACAAGCCTGGTGACGTAAATGGTTCACGTGGAAAGAGTTTGAAATAAAGAATGTTCGTAGGCAAACACACAAACCTGCCTTGATACAAGAGCACGAAGTGCTCAACCTGACACATTAAACAGTCAAATGAAGTTGTCATAGCCTACGCAAACGAAGTGCATTCAATTCAGGCGAACACACCGACTGAAAAACGTAAACAAAGCAACTCCCTCTCCATCCATCATGATCGAACAAAACAGCCCTAACTCAGTACTCGCACAAAAAGGGTGATTGATAATCCACGGCTCGTCCTATTTAAAACGACGATGAAACACCATGGCTAAAGATAGAGACTGACCTCAAAACCACTTCTAAATATAAATGTGCGTCCGCCCTTGAGCCCGAGATAGAATGTGTGACCCCCGCATGGATTTTAGCCAACCAAAATCGTTTCTTAATTATGAAATCTCTACAAAACCACAAAATACCGGAAAAAACGTATTAATCGTAAAATAATCACTAAAATAAATAGCCGGGACACTTCTGGGCATAAAAAGTAACCTATCCCAGCTCATTGTCTTGAGATACGCTGATGCTTTAGTGCCGAAAAATCCGTTACAAGCTCAATTTGGACCGAATATAATGGTCACTTAAAGGGACTATAGGCCCACGTGAACCAATAATTGTTTGAGAGGATGCGTTTGGTTGTTGGAAAGGTCTGTGGACAGTAGGAGCAGTCAGCTGCGCTTTTTGCCAAAAGATGGCAGCAAAGTTCTAGCGGACCAGTACAAGAGAAACTTCTTGATTGGTGCTCAACTCAATCACTAAGAATGAATGGGTCCGCTATATGCATTGAATTGGGCCGTAGTGACACCTATTGGTCACTCACTGACAGTTCCTATTGTCACAGAAGAACTGAGTCGGTTGATGCTAAAACAGGAACACAAATAGCCTCGAAACGTAAGTTGATTTCCAATGATGATCAGCATGAAAACCATAGACACCATGGACCTGGTGCCCCTGGCGTGGGCGTTTGTAAACCAAGAAACGAAACGAAACGAAACAGAAACGAAACGAAACACAGAAACGAAAGAGTAATATCCTTTAGTACACATGTACATGGATTGCCTGAAAGTGGCTGTGCAACACATGTGGCTCAGACAGGACAGATTCCACATTCCTTGATGTAAGTGATATGGCTGTGACTCGAGTATCAGGGACATGCCGCCACCAACTCCCATCGTACAACTTTAAAAGTAGGCTACTCCCCGACACTTTTTCTGTAGTTGTATAAACAGAAGACACGGATCAGATGTCAGTGTCGAGAGTTTATGGCTGCTTGTATACATGTGCTGTTGTTCATAGCTGGGGTAGTGGAGGTTACGAGGAAGTTGGCCTACTGAGGTCTGGGTTCGATTTTTTGCATGTGTTAAATGCAAAAAAGTCATGTAAAGTCTCCAAAAATGCTGTTATTTCATGCATTTTATCAGGCCTGGTGTTTCTTGAGGGATTGGGGCTACAACTAAACGGCAACGCGCGGTAGCGTTGCTATGATGCGCTTCGGGTAAATCCGCGACGTCATTGTGACGTCATCAATTCATAAGTTTGAATTAAATCTAAATTTTCAAATAAACCGCTTGGCAAAGTGACTGATTTCGTCATCGATACAACCAATTGTTTCATTTGGACTGAAAAAGGTTAAAGCTACGTTTAGCTGACACGCGGAATGCGGATTGCGGAACGCGGAAGCGGAAAATGCAATGCATTTTCGTATACAACATACCGTTCCGCCGGGGATTCCGCGTCCCTATACCGCATTCCGGATGTCTGGTAAACGCAGCTTTAGTCACTTTAGTCACTGAACCAACATCAGCATGCAGTGTAGGCCCTGTAGACAGTGCCGGTGCATGTTGTTTGTTCACAAGGTCACACGATCTGCCTCTAACAACGTTTTATTACTTCACCTTAAATAGTCTACATGTAGGTCACAGACCAGTTGAAATTGGTTTCGTTTCGTTTCTGTTTCGTTTCGTTTCGTTTCTTGGTTTACAAACGCCCCCTGGCGTGGCGTGCACAAGCTCCACCGTAGAAAGAGGAAAAAAACACCAAGCTTCGTAAAGAATGTTTGTACACTTTCCAAGCCCGGGTTTCCAAGATGGCCTGTCATGCCTGTTGGCCTATCTGAAGAGGAAACGAAATGTTTATGTAAAAGTCACAGAAATTAATCAGAAAATAACTTCTGAGTCGAGTGCGGACGCCGGGTCGGTGACAAGTTCAAAATAATCTCTTATCGGGAAAATTGTCAGAGAGCATCAAAACCTATTTAGACCTCCTCAGAACAGGAAGGGAAAAAACGTTCAGTTTGTTTTGGCGCGCGCGCCACTTTTTTCATTTTTAAGCAGACGACCCAACCGGAAAAATTCTTTGTTTCGTGTTTCTTCCGCTATTAAAGGCACTTGTATTCCTTCCCTATCCTGCGCTAAACATACCCGTGTTAAGGGAGACCTCTATTGACAATGTTGTTAAACTAAGGCTTATCAACCTCGCCCCATGTAGAGTAACATTCGTATTGTAATCATAGAATGACGCAATCACCGCCGGTTGCGCCAGCTGTCCTATCCTAAAGGTCACGTGCCTGGAATTGACCAATCAGCGCGGGGTCACGTGCCTGGAATTGACCAATCAGCGCGGGGTTACATGGTAAAAGTAGATCTTTAAAAACTCAGTTTTCTCCATTTATCATAGATAATACCGAGTAAAAGGCACTTAAATATTCTGTTTGACACAGAAATATTTAAGAGAAAAATAATTTTCATTGAGAGTGATGGTATCATAAGCCTGTTTTCTAGTGGGCTAAGTGTATTACTACGCCGATATGGAGTGGCTGCATTGAAATATCGTGCGAAATTACCCCTCATATTTCAGTACCCCCAAACCCTGAAATTATCATGGTCAACCCACAACGAAAACTTTATGGTTTGAAGCATTAGGCTAGGGGTATGTTGTGTCCAAACGGTTCCTTCCAACGAAACTCTGGGACCAATCTACGAGCACGGGCATCTCGCCATTTCTAATGGTAAATGCATTGGCCACGCATTACAGGTACGTGACCTAATAGAATAGAATAGAATAGAATAGAATAGAATAGAATAGAATATTTATTTCTCTCTCAATAAAACCTACAAAGGGTTATCATGAGGTTAGCAAAAAAATATATATAAACAGCAACCAATGAAGTTATGACAGCTCTTTCAGGATTACAGTACACATTTTGGATAATGTTAAAGATAATATATCACGGATATTTTCGCGGGCCACGAAAATCATTGTTTATTTACATTTTGTTTGTTTATTTCTCGTTTTTTGTCTTATGAGTAATTTGTTGGTGGCGTGCCCCTCTAGAAATTCTTTTGATACTGAAAACATTCAATTTGGTGGGTTGGCATGTCCAAAAAGTCCAAAATAACATAATGTAAACATCAATGTTTACAAACATTAAACGTAAACAATGAAGTCGTGATATATTATCTTTAATAGCTTAGATCTGCTTTTCCAGTTAAAAAATTGACTAAGTTTACTTTCATAAAATAATCGAGGGCGCCCCGTTCTCAAATTTGGAAATAACTCTCTCCTCTTAACATCAAAATAAGAACAGTGAAAGAAGTAGTGGACCTCATCGAGCACATCCTCAACATTACAGAGTGAACAAACAGTCACATTAGGTTCATGGTTGTACAATCTAGCTCTAACTGCAGGTAATTTGGTTGAACCACATCTAAAAAATGTGACCAAAATTTTCAGCTGTTCGGGTGACATTAAACTAGGAGATTCGAGACCAAAATCAATCTTAAATGTGCGATAGCACTGAACACGACCGTCCACAGTCATACCAGCCCGCCATTTTTGAATGAACTGATCTTTTAAATTCTGTGTGACCAAAATTTTCAGCTGTTCGGGTGACATTAAACTAGGAGATTGCCAAATCATACCAAGTCCACAGTTATTTAGTATATCTCTTATAGATGAAATCCATCCTGAGGTCAGGTAACTCTTATTCAAATGATCAATTACAACATTACATACCCTAAACATACCCGCGTTAAGGGAGACCTCTAGTGGCGATGTTGTAAACTACCGCTTAATAACCTCGCCCCATGTAAAGTACGTGTTAGTAACTCTCGTTCCTACGTTATCCACGTATGCTTTGTATTGTAATCGTAATTCTCCAACCCTGAGGCGAAAGGCATAAACTACGGTATTGGAGAATGACACAGTCAGCGCGAGTGGCGCCGGCTATCGACAAAAAATGGAAGATCATGGCTCTTTAATTATACATTTCAGTCTGTTTCAAACGTTGAGATTGGCGATCACAGATTTTTCTTTGAAATTTAAAGACGAGTTTACACGCATCAGAAATTTTGTCAAGTTTTCACGGAAAGTTTGTTTTTAAGCGTTCCTCTCCCGGGAATTTCGTCTTCGGCGGATTTTGCCTGCCGAAAAATATACATGTAGTATAAAAAAAGATGCCCCTAATGGGCCACCTTGTGGCCACCATAGCAGTGAATTAGATTTATTGTAATTTGTGGTTTTAGTTATTTCTTTTTCGACACTTACCGTCGCCTGTTCGCTATCATATATTAGAAAATATTTCACTTGAACTTTACCAAATTTCATGCGTACATGTACATTAAATTGTGGGTTAATTTGTGGGCTTGTTGAGGTGAAACGTCGGCGGTCACCAGCAGACGACAAATGTTATTGTCGTAAAATTCCCATCCACTTTACGACATTTTGCGACAAACCGTTAAATGCCCAAAATGATAAGAAATAATTTATTGTTTTTAGCAAGATAACCACTTAGTCGGGAGGTACGCTGAAGAGAATCATGACTTTTTTTTCATTCACTAAAGTTGCCGGGAAGTGTAAAAAGGAATGTTGTCCACCAGATAAAATGTCCTTGATACGTCAAGGTAGGGATTTTTGAAAGAAAAACGGAGATGATGGGTCAGAAATGAAGTTTGAAATGAAATGAAATTTAGCGACGGCGGTACAAATTCATTCGTGCGGATCCTTCCCGCGAATTTTTGGGGTTTTTTTTTGTTTTTTTTCAGGCGGAAGCACCGGATCTATATCCACCTCCGCCACTTGTCCTTCCTCTTGCCTCTTCCTCTTCCAAGTCCAGAGAAGGGAAGCCTCTGACCTTTGGTCCCTTCTTAGTACTCGCTCCATTCGTCACCGCACGGATTCGAAGGCTTTTTTCGTGCGACGAGTTTGGGGGAGGGGCGGAGACAATTTTCGCGTCTTTCACGTCTCCGCGATTTCTTGAGACATAAACTTTAAAAATTTAAAAAACCTCTCTAACAAATGTTTATATATCCAACATAGAGCACAAAAAACGACAAACAAAATGATAAGATACGTCAAACTGTCGTCTCCGAATTTCGCAAATTTTCGACCCCAACCGGGGTCTTCCTCAGGCACTTTCTATCTCTACTAGAAAGTGCCTGAGGAAGACCAATATCTACTAGAAAGTGCCTGAGGAAGACCGATCTCTACTAGAAAGTGCCTGAGGAAGACCCCGGTTGGGGTCGAAAATTTGCGAAATTCGGAGACGACTTGACGTATCTTATCTAACAAATATTAAGTGTCCTTCCTAGACCTGTGTGAAATTTCATCAAAATTCACCATTTCCCGTCGAGTACAATGTAGATTTTGCGGGGTAGGCCTACTTCGACCTCACATGTACACGAAATGTACAGGCAGTGTATTACTGTATTTAGCCCGTAACACTGCCGAACGGACCACACCAGTCCTGCCCTCGCCCGCCGACCCGCGGAGGTGGCTCCTCCCAGGGACACCCGCGATTATCACTGAGAATCCCACTCCACATCCTAGAATGTCACAGCTGCCATCTACAAGAAAAACGAGAAACTACATGTAGTTACTGATCTAAGTCGCACCAAAATCAAGAGTTCACAGTTACCTCATCCACAAACAGGCGCGTGTCCAGGATTTCGAGCAGAGGGGGTCTAGAGGATCGAGGGTCGTTGAGAATAGAGCCAGAGTGGGAGCGCGAGGGGGTGTCCCCCTCGCAGCTAGGAAATTTTGTAAAATCTGCGCACCGAAAATGCAATTTCCCAGCAATTCAGCCTTGATGTCTTGACTAGAGTGAACCTGGTCGCATCCGCCGCACCCGACAACGGACATTGACGGATATAAAGGCCACCTCATGGGCTTACTCATAACAGAACTATAGCGGGTAGGGGTCCGAAGTTTCGAGAACCCGCTACACCCCTCACCTACGTGCCCCTCTCCCTGTTTTTTATGCCCTGTATCTATGGCCTGCGCGAGCAGCGGGGGGGGGGTCCGGACCCCCTGGACCCCCCCCCCACTCTGGCACACGCGCCTGCAAATTCCATTTCAGTACTCACTTGTGTACCCGTGTACTCGTGTCGAACTTAAAGATAATGTTTCACGGGTATTTTCGCGGGCCACGAAAATCATTGTTATATTTTGTTTGTTTGTGTCCAGTCTTTCTTTGTCTTGTGAGTAATTTGTTGGTGTTTTTTATACCGAAAGTATTCAATTTGGTGGGTTGTCATGCACCAAAATTCCAAAATAATATAATGTAAACATCCACGTTTACAAACATTGAATGTAAACAAAGAAGTCGTGTTACCTTTAAAGTACCACGGTATTGGTTGACAAGGTGACCCTTATTTTTAACACTGTCTGGGATGTCTGTGTAGGTCTGGCAGTATTTTCATCTATCAGGGGCGGATACAGAGGGGGTGTTCTGGGGGGTATGAACCCCCCGTCGGCGACCAAAGATAACATTTTTTTATCTCTAAACATCAAACATCTCGCTTGTGGCGTAGCGCCTGCCCGTGCCTTTGATGCAATCGTGGTGATACAGTCGTTGCATCGATGATTCGACGAAATTCTATTCCCTGCTTGGAAAAACTGTTGCCTTACTATTATACTGGTAGGCGTACTGCATTGTGTATGCTTGCACTATTTCGAAATGTCTAAAGCCTAGGTCACAAATGCACCGGGCGCCGTACGATTTTCCCCACCCAGGGGCTTGCTGTGGATTTTAGAGACTGAAACTCAGATCTAAGCTGAATTATGCCGAAATCGCCTGAATGGATGAGCGGAAATTAAACTGGATCAAACTGGGCACCGTAGAAATTGGCCAAAATGTCTGTTTTTACTCGCCGTACGGGCCCCGGAGTGGATATGTGACCTATTCAACTGAGCAGCCATCTTGGAAATCTTCAGCCTTTTATACCCCTGTTGCTGGTTTAAGAGGCATGGCATTGGGCAGGAAGATCACACTGTTCAAAAAAATGTTTGTATAAGACTTTCTCAACCTCAGATGCCAGGAAATCGTGTCTCAGAGCTTCTAATTTTCAAAATTTTACTGGGGGCGGTCCAGACCCCCCCCCCAAA
>NMRB01001368.1:66242-91585 GCA_002633025.1 Notospermus geniculatus
GACTTTGTGGTAAGTTGCTCCCTGGATCTGCTAGTGCAATGCTAAAGGGGTCTTCGGATCCATTTGGAGTGCTAAGAAAAGCAGTGGAGTTTTGGGGAACGGATTATAATGATGGGAAGGAACTTTTTACAACACAAAAATTGCACAATGTGCAATAGGCTTTATTCCACCTCAGACCAGGCTTTCACACAATCATGACATACCTGATATGAACTAACAAGTACATGTACATATAGTTTTTTTAAATTCTTTTAAAATGTCCTGTTGTTTATTTTTGTGCCGCGATGAACATCACTGGTGATGGAGATAAAATAAAGCACACTTGGGATTTTCACTTGACAGTGCCTAAAGAAGACCCCAGTATGGGGTCGAAAATTTGCAAATCGGAGAAAACATGTATTAATTTATCACATGGTGATGGTCACATGGTGAAGGAGATAAAGTGTGATAAAAACCTGACATCACATCCAGCAATGTCCATGCAATCACCACTTCGAACTGTGGCTTTTGCCAATGTTTTCATTGAGAGCAACACACTGGCTCAAGTTGTGTGGTGCACGTCTGGGCCTTTTCTTTGGAAGCAAATGACAACTTCCCACGTTTTCTTTATCTGAACTACTACCCTTGAGAGCAGAAACTTTGCGACCAGTATGCAAACACCGACGACCTCCAACATGAGTTGTGCACCGTCTGCTCAGTGCAGTAGGTTGAACTTTGATCATTTTCCCATGTTTGTGAGGAAGACTTCTTGATGTAGGTTTCCTGTGAGAGGTTAGTGATTCTGCCGCACCAGTATATTTGCCAAATGTTTTTAGTGCAGATACCACGCCAGAATCTGTTTTTAAGTCACTGAAACTTTTTATGTATGATTTTACTGGCTCAGAAAGTTCACTGGGATTCTCCCTCAGCTTGCATATTAGAGTGTCAGCTACATTTTGTATTCCTTTCTCCAAAACAGACAAGTCAGGCATGCTGTTCGCCACCACTGCAGTCGAATCCTGAAGCACAGGCATATTCCCATGTCTACCATCAAACCTGTTCTGCATCTGCCTTTGCATATCAAGTGCCGCAACACAAGGATCAGATTCAGAGGTTACTGAATTATCACTGACTCTGTTGATGGTATCATCATGAGTGTCCTCTGTCTGTGGTACATCAATCAGGTCAGGCCCACCATTCAGAGGCTTGAACCAGTCTTGTGGAACATTCTTCACACCAGTTGCCAAGTATAACAAATGCAATCGTGTCTTCTCATCTGTAATTGGGAGGAAGTTTAAAGACCTGACATTATAATGTTTCATAATGGCATATTGGTGTTTGCAAGGTGCTCCATTCAGGCCAACATGGCACGTGCACATGCCATTTCCCATATCCACATCATACTCCTGGTTAGAGTCACTTTCACTCCTGACACGGTAGATCCCAGTAGCCTCTGTTGTAGTGATCATATCAGGGGTGATCTTCCCATTTCCAGGGAGGTATCTCTTCGAAACAGTCATGTCAAATCTCCCATTGGCTATGTCAATTAGCCTTCTCTCATAGTAAGCAGGCATCCGAACAAGCATGAAATCAAGAAGTTGAACAGGGCTATAAGCACGAACACGTTCAAATATCTGGTCCTTGAGGACCCTCATGGCAGCCTCCACATAGTTGTTCGTGTTATTTCCACGAATCGGCAGGTCCTTCCGCATATAATTGTCCTGAACATATTTGGTGTTCTGCTATATACATGTAGATACAGTATATGGTAATCCTGAATCGATTTGGGGAATTCTGCATATAGTTTTAGCAAGTTCTGAATAGTTTTTGCTATGTTCTGAATAGATATTATTATGTTCTGAATAAATGCCACTTTGGCGTGCCATAATGCTCTCCAGCATCCAGTGTCAATGGCAAGGTAGCGCATTCGTGGCACTGATTGCACACTATCAGAATTGTTTGAATTTGAATTATTTAAATAAAACGAGTTAAACTCCCAACGCAGTTGTGTACCGCGACCCCTTCGGTTTACTCGCTCTCCACAACTGCTTAACTTCGTTAAATTTGCCGCGTTTGGTCAACAGATGGCGCTGAGAGAGTCGGCCAATGAGAGCACCGCGATCAACCGGTAACCAAGCTGACGTGAGACACTTTTTCATTGGCCGAGCGGTTCGTAGCCATGGCATGGTAGCACACTAAGAACATCCGTTGCCACAAACTCGCTAGCCCAGTGGTACGGCGTTCCGCGTTTTCGGTTTGCTCCACTTGTACCACTGGCTTCAAACGCCCTCATCACTTCTGCTCGGAATGAGCAGAATGAACAAAAACTGATCTACAGCGAGTTTTACACCCTAATAAAATCATAATCGTACTGTCAAGTTTAGAAGTGTACCAAAACACCAAACACACCATGATTTTTAAACATTTGTTCATTATTTTGTGTTGCACTATTTTGCGGCGGATTACACGTATGGCTGTGATTCGGTTCGGTCGTTCCGGCAGAAATAGTTTCTATTTTAGAAGCAACCAAATCGATGGACCAATCAGTTTCGTCGAATTTGATCACATGATTTTGTGAGTGTAAACATAACCACGTGCGACAAGGAGGCAGCCATCTTAAATGACGTCATTCATACGCGAAAAGAAGTACGGGGCACTGACGTTTGAAGGCAGAGTCAGTAAGGTGTAACCGTATGACCTCTGCGTTGGAGATTGCCGTTGCCAATTAACGGGCCAAAGAGTTCTGAAAGCAGCGTGCTGATAGGCTGTAAAATTCGCGCCAGGCCCTGACGCCATCTGTTGACCAAACGCGGCGAATATTACAGTTGTGGAGAGCGAGTAAACCGAAGGGGGCGCGACTCACAACTGCGTAGGGAGTTTATAAATGAGCTTGCTACTGGGATAGGACTGGTGGTGGCGGCTCTGAACAGTTCGTAACATATCCGCTCTGTAACCGCTGGGTTCGGCGGTCATCGTGCACAGTTCGCGATGGAATGTTCATTGGCGTCATTTGGTTCTGGAATGATTAGCTACATTTGATGTGTCTATATTTTTCACATGGTCCGGTTTTCAGGTGTCCTCAACTACAAACTGATCCGGTCGCTGCAAGTACCCTCTGTTAACAGGCATTCCCTGAAGAGCTCGCGGGAATGCACCAAAACATCCTACGCCAGAGTCTGATAACGTTGCGCTTGAATCATCTTCGCTGTCGTATTCGCCAGGAATTTGCAAACAACCGTTCAGTCGGGACGTCAAGTTCAGGGGGTCCTGACCCATCACAAGAGGATCAGGCGGATGCTTCCCTGACAGCAAGCACACGTGATTTTCACGTAAAATTCACGTCCTTGTCAGACGTGAATTTCACGTCATAAAATGACGTGATAAATACGTAAAGGTGACCTAATAAAACATTTAAAGCAAAAAAACCTTCTGTTGCAATTTGTTCCCGGTTCGCCCGAATTTTCGCTTAAATTTACTGGACTAAACGTTGCGCTTGAATCATCTTCGCTGTCGTATTCGCCAGGAATTTGCAAACAACCGTTCAGTCGGGACGTCAAGTTCAGGGGGTCCTGACCCATCACAAGAGGATCAGGCGGATGCTTGATATACCCATTCACGGTGAACGGTGGAGAGTTGATCGCAGGTTCTTGCAAAATATTTGAATTGCCAACAGGCCGAGGTGGAGAGTCTGGGGGAAGTACATGAACAGGAGGTGGGGCTGCTACACTGCCAGTCCCCGCTTGAGTAAACGGGGGCAGCGGGCCGATACCATTCGTGTCCATAGGCTGCAGATTTAAAATCGGTAGATCAGGACTCCCGGCTAAAATCTCCTGCGATCTTTGTGGAGTAGCGTTCGGACTTATGGTACAATATCCACCAGGTCCTTGTTCAATAGGAGTAAATGTTCGTGGTGGCGTACTCCTCGCTATTGGTTCGTTTCTTTGCACATATCCAGCTGGACCGAGAACGGTCTCATGCGAGACTTTCGCGTAGGAATCCTCATCATCGCTATCATCTGACGAAGATGAGGCGTCAACAAAGTCATGGTCCTGCAGCACGAGAGTCTGCGGTAATTTTTTAGTCTGTTCGTCACCCGATTCTCCGTACAACGACTTAGGTTTGTAATAACCTTCGTCGTCCAGGTCACCGACCATGTTCGAAACTAGATATCCTGCGTTGACCTTCCCTGCCTCCGGTTGAACCCCCACAGCCTTTGTCGTCAGTTTGTAATATTCATCATCGTAATCGCCACCAGAGGCGCCCTTAACGTCACTGACAGGAGAAGCACTTTTCTTGAAGTCACAACTGTCCGGATTCGCATTCTTAGGTTGCAAATCTTTGGTGGCCAATTTTGGGTTCTGTCTCGTCTCCCAGCTTGGCCGCGTTTCTGTCCTTGGCGGAATATGGGCGGGGGCAGTCTGAGGACGTGAAAAGACCCGTGGACCAGACCGTGGTTTAGCAACATAGCGCCCCCGCGGATTCCCAGCACTACAGTTGATACTAGTAAAAACGTCCCCACTGGGGTCCTCGTTCACTATGTCGTCGGATGCATGCTCCGATGGAGAAGCTGATTTATTCCCGTCCTCTGCAGCCTCGGGGACAGGTTGTAGCTCCGTGTGTGACATCATGTTTATAGATCGTGGCGACCCCCCTAAGTACATTTCATCAGAATCTGACTCGCTCGGCAGATACGTCATATCTGTCATGGCGGAGTGGCCCGATCCTGCGCTCTCGTGACTCATCAGGCGCCGTGGAGCAAACATTTTCTGAAAGAAAGATATACATGTAGCCTACATATGCGTTAAAGGACTACAGTATTGAACCAAAGAAACGAGCAAATCCAAAATGTGATATTCATATCTATATATTACACTATATACACGGTACAAACGTTTTCGGCAGCATCCTGCTAGCCCTCATCAGGTAAAATGAGAAATATTACAAATTGAAGAAAGACTGGAGCATTAACATAACAGCAATAATACAATTAGTAACTGTTGGGGGTGACTTAAAAGATCTCCAAGAAGAAGAAAGACCCTTGTTGAGCCAGCTGTTTGTTCAGGGCTGGCTTTTGTTCTTTAATCAGTAACGCCTCCTTAATCCTCAGCACATAATCCGACTGGGCATTAGTCAACACGGAGAAGTTGTCAATGTTTGCGTTTACTTTGCAAGTGTGACAATCCTTCAGATGGTCCAGGATGGCAGATCTGTCCGAAAAGTGTTCAGACACCCTAGTAGCCAAGTGACGTTTGGTCTTACCAATGTAAGACAAGTTCCTATCACAGGAACTTTGGAATTTATAAACTACTTTGGCTCTTAGAGTGACTGGTGTTGCACTTTTCAGAGAAAAATATCTGCCAACCCGGAATGATCGAAAGGTTATCTTTACATTCACGCCAACAGACCTGAAAATTGACAGCAAGCGTTTCTTGAAATTTAAAGGGCCTCTAGAGGCAGCCAGCATGGCAGGGGAAAACCACGGGGAAAACCCAGGTTGAATACCTCGTACCAGTGATTATTACGTTAAAGTGGCGCCGCCTGGCCGAAGAACGGGTACTGATAGTAGCCTAATGGCGAGCTGCCTCTAGAGGCCCTTTAAAGAAGGGTGACCTGTATAGGGTATAGTAATGATAGGGGTATATTCAAGATCTACAGGGACAGTTTTTTCACAGGGCTGAGAATGTTTTTTGCCCAGAAAAGAATGTACACACTTGTCAAAAACACTTTGTGGGTAACCATTACTCAAGAAAATGTAGATATGAATATCACATTTTGGATTTGCTCGTTTCTTTGGTTCTATAAATGTACCTCGCTACCAAAACTCGACCACAGTATTGCTTCCCAATCCTGCGTTACACCTACTACCCGCGTTAAGGGAGACCTCTATTGACGACTTGGTAAACTACGCATGCTACTACGTGCATTGTAGTGTATTCAGACAGTCTCCAACACTAGGGCGAAAGGCTTAACTACAGTATTGGAGAATGGTGCTGGTGGCGCCGGCTGTCGACAGAAAGTTGAAATACCGTGGTGCTTTAATACTAAACTGTTATGGCATTCAGATTGGTGTAGTGGAAACATCACTACCTGTTACCTCTGAGGTTCAAGGTTCGATCCCCAGTCAGGCTCTACGCCATGTAGTAAAAGGGTCATGATCCCCTTTAAATTAAGTCCTACATGGACCATTTTTTGCAGCTTGTGTAATCATTGGGCACAGAATTACAGTGAAAAAGCTTTTTATTTCGTGAAAAAAAAAATCCAAGCGGTAAGAAAGTTATGATTGATTTTGTGAATGACCCAGCTGAAACTGAAACTGAAACTGAAAATCAGAATGGTCCGAGACTGCCTCATTAAGTGATGTCACACTAGTGAATTTGCATAATGAACAGAACATGTCATTTCCCTGATTAGAGCGGCCTAGTGAACAAATTAACCCTTTAACCGTCTTTCGTACGAATTCCTACGAAAAATATAGGTCATCACCTGATCATATACATATATATCATTATGTGGATACAAACTCGCCGATTAGTTCAAGAAAATGGCGCAAATGGCGTGGCAGTACACAATGTGCGTCTGCTCCTTGCCAAAACGAGGCTGAATGTAAATGGCGGCTGTGTGTCTGCTGGATGCTGTGCGTGGTGGTGGAAACTGCTGGTAACAATTTACTTTGGAATCATGACCTGTTCGAGAATTACCAAAAACAGTCTTGCCGAGGGTTTGCTTGGCGTTCTCATAGTACCGGTAGCGATAATGGGGATAGGATGTCCGCGTCTGATGATGACGACGTCGACGATATTGATGGTGACAAAGTTTGCCAGCAGACGATCCCCCTAACGTTGCCCATGGCAACGACAGCGAATGGGTTCCAGCCTACGAATCTGAGATGGAAGCAGAAGATACTTTCCTTCGTGTAGGCCTATTTGTTGACAAAACTCAGTTGTTTTTAGGCCTATCCGTGCATATAGCCTGCTGGTATGTCATATGATACCGTAGGCCTACTGATTTTATCAGACACAGGCAACAATGTAAACCACTAGTCCTGCATAATTAGTAGTGACGATCAGCTGATGAGGCCGGCGCTGTGTATTGTACTGTGCATTGTGCTGTACAGTGTGCACTGACACTGACGATCGATTGTTCTCGGTGTTGTTTTTAGCTTGGATTTCTGCAAGAAGTGCTAGGGCCTCGACAAGGGTCCCATGGCAATGCCCCAATGCCCTTTTCCCACCACTTTGAGGTTCCGGTTTGAGGTTTTGGGTATTTTTGAATGTCGCAGCATGGTTTTACCACAACATGCGCAAAATCGCTCTTTTTGACGTCATGAAATCAGTTTTGTAGGTCCTGACCTTGAGCTAGTGTTGGTCAAGGTCATCAGTATTTGTTATCATTAGAAAGCTTATAATGCAAGCTGTCCAAAAATGTATAGTTGTATGGTGTTATCTCCTGTGTAACTGAACTTTATTTGCCTCACGCGGTGTGCCATTCCAACAACTTTCCACCCCTCCCCCCGAACCAAGCCCCCCCCCCGATTACCAAACCCTGCACAAAGTTCGTCTATAAAAAAATATTCATGGAATGTTCTTTACTGTTGCTTGAAGACACATACAGAAGCTGTCACAAAAATGTCCAAGGAGCCAGCTTTTTATATTTATTGTTGACACAGCATGATTTTTGCACATGTCACCTCAGTCGCCAACCTGCTCGAAAGCACTGAAGGTCAAGGTCAAGGTCATGACCTTGAAAATAATGTAGGCCAAGGTCAACATTATTCGCATCACTGGAAAGCATGCACAATAAGCTTTTCAAAAATGTATACTCTTATTGTACTATCTGCTCTTTCCTTTGAACTGGATATTATTTTCTGATGCATATAATTTTTCCTATGGAAAATACCATAAAAATTAGACGGTTAAAGGGTTAAGCAATGAATGTGATGGGAAATTCAACAAAATGCAATTTCATGCAGAAACCGTGCGTCCAGCGTGCTCTGGGTGGGTCAAATTCGAATGAAGTTTTCCCTAGTAATACGTCACGAATAAATTAGCATACAAATGTATTTACATTGTTGAAGTCGTTCACAGTATGGTTTTTAGCCCAATGATTTTGACTTGACAAAATCCTTGATATCTCGCTTACTACTTAACATAATTTCATGAAACAAACAGCAAAATGTAGTTCTGTCTGAATGCTGTAGAAAGCTCAACAAGAGTGAGAATTTATTTTTGCGGTGCAGGTAGGACTTTAACACCACAGGTTTTCTCTGGGAAATCCAGTTTCCTCCTGCTATTGACCAAATATTGTCTATCGGCGCTGAAATGACAGGGTTATATCTAGGCCATTTTAGAGAGGCGCTGCGCTGTGCCCCTCCGCTGTGCCCTTTTTAACCCCCTGGGTACCATGTCCCTTAAAAAGTTTTGGTTTTTTTAAATCCCAGTGCCCCAGACCCTCTGTCATGGTCCCTTTTGGTCGTATCACCTTAGAAACTGGCTAAAATTGGCTGTTGACTGGAGTTATGGAGACCTTTTTAACTGAGTACATGTAAGCTTCTCAATTCCGTTAAAAGAAATGTCGCGAATGAAAAGTGCCCTTTTCTAGGTTGAAGTGCCCTTTTCACAAAGTTTGCACTGTGCCCATCTGAAATCCTAGATATAACCCTGAATGACGAACAGCATACGGTACTCTGTGTTTCCGCCAGAGGGGGAGAGGGGGGATGATCCCCTCCTCAAAAATTTCAAGGAGGGGATCTCCCCTCAAGTTTGCAGACTAACCTTTTTCACATATCACTATTTTCACTTCAGTAGTGTTTTACTTTAATTTCTTACATTTCAAATGTAATTTTCATGCAGAAGGAAGACTAATTTTTAGCTCACCGGGGTGAGCTATTACGATGGGGAAGCGTCCGTCGTCCGTCGTCGTCCGGCGTCGTCCGTCGTCGTCCGTCGTCGTCGTCGTGTTCCGTTAGCAGGGCACGTTTCGTAACCGCTGGGGCTGTGGATCTGAAACTTGGTACATACATAGCCCTAGGTCGCATGACCCATGACACCAAGTTTCGGTCCGATTCGATTGTTGGCTTGGCCACCAGGTGGCCAAAACCAAAAACACAAAAAGTGCAATAACTCCTGAACTAATAACTGGATCATCTCCAAATTTTTATCATAGGTGTATCTAATGAGGATACATGACATATGTAACGAGTTTTTGATTTGACCTACTTTTCAAGGTCACAGAGGTCAAAGTTTGACAAAAGTGACGAACCTCTCACAGTTTGTTATTATTTCACCGAGCGACTTCATATTTTGCATAAACATGCATTGGAGGGGTACCTTCAAAAATACCAAGTTTCGGCCCGATTGGACATCCAGTATGGCCGCCAGGTGGCGTAACCTGAAAATCAAGTAAGTGCTATTACTCAGGAACGACTTGACGCAGAGGGCTCAAATTTGATATTTACCTCCATCTAGATGACCTTTACATGCACGTCAAATTTCAGCCTGATTTGACTTCAAACATGGCCACCAGGTGGCGTAACCCAAAAATCATCAAAGTGCTGTAACTCAGGAACGCTTTAACCCAAAGCGCTCCAATGTGCTATGTGGGCCCCTGCAGATGACCTTTATGACCATGTGAAGTTTCGGCCCGATCGGACATCCAATATGGCCGCCAGGTGGCGTAACCCGAAAATCATCAAAGTGGTGTAACTCAGGAACGACCTGACCCAAAGCACTCCAATGTGCTATGCGGTCCCCTGCAGATGACCTTTATGTGCATGTGAAGTTCCGGCCCGATCGAACATACAATATGGCGCCAGGTGGCATAACCCAAAAATCATCAAAGTCCTACCTGGGAGTGACTTGACCGAGATTGCTCATAACACTGATATGTACCTCCCTCTGTCATTAGACTATTATGTCCAACCCGGTGAGCACATGGTCCACGGACCATTTCATGCATTTTGGAGTGTAAAAATGACTCTGGAGGCCATTTTTAAAGCCCCACTGTATTGAATTTGAAAAACGCAAATCATCGCCGCGATTCTTGACGTCAGTGCACGACGTCAGCGTAGTGTAAAATGTACTGCGCTCCATCTGAATACATTAGGGCTCTCTCTGCAGTTTTTTTCAATGTGTGCTGAAACCTATGCCTTGATTCTCTGAAGTACGCATCAGACAGGCATTTTGGGGACCTTCACGAGGCTATGAGACCTCTATATGTGCTCTCTCCTAACATTTTGAAAATATCGTAAAATTCAATACAGTGGGGCTTTAACAAAACAAAATTTTTCGACCCCTCCTTGAATATCCTGGCGGAAACCCTGCGGTACTCACAGACTTTCCATTTGGGATCAGTCGATGTTGTTCCCGGTTTGTGCTGCTTTCCCCGTCGGTGCTGCCACTCTCAGATTCTGACCGTTCATGTACCTTGCCAGAGAGGGCAGTGCTGTCCAAAGTGATGTCATAAAACTCGTCATTCACACCGTTCTCATCCAGATACTGAAACAAACCAAGTATTAAAGCGAATCGATAGCGAAAAAATTTGATTTAGAAATAGAATTTGAAAGGGGACGAATTTTCAGGAAAAAATGTAAACAAACTTCTCCAGAATGTCAACAAAGAAATTTTCGTTCATTTTGATTGGCTGAATTTTGTGTTTACAAACACCAGCCAAATGTAAACAAAATCCGCTATCGATTCGCTTTAATTTCTGTGAAAACAGGTGAAATTCTGGAGATCCTACAGACGTGTGTTTGAGGGCTGGGTTGAAACCTCCGAACCAAACTCCTGAAGGTCAACTTGATGTAGGCCTACTTCTTACCGGAGTCTTCGCAACTGCTGGTATCCTCTTGATGGCCACTATTCCTTTCTCGCTCGTCACTCTTTTGTAGAACCTGAACCAGAAGTAAACTGACTGAGCACTAAGGATGAATCGAGGACCAATCTCGTTCCAATCGCCGTTAGTTCCGTTCCGCATTTTATGATGGTTCCACTAACGACTCTGGAACCAATACTTGGCCGGTTTCACAAGAATCTTGTGAAAACATTTATTCGCCCATTTTATACCAAAATATTGAGAACGGTGTTTAGCTAGATGTAAAACAAAGTCACAAAGCCAAAAAATTGTCTAAAAGAGCAAAAAATCTCGCCAGAATGAACTATTATTCTCGGAACAAGTTTACGAGAAAGGCGGTGATGCGGCTCGGTGTTCCGTGTGAATCCTGCCACGTTTTAGATGACACTGAATCTGTGAACACCCCTGTGAACCTATGAGGTGCCATGTGGGAATTAAATTATTTGAGAAAATTATTTGATATAATCCCTTTATTTGGTAATAATGCAACTTAGATGAAAACTTTATTTCAAATCATAATTTTCTTGTAAATTTATTGTTTCAAATAATATAATTTGTGATGTTACATTATTTCCAAACAATCCAGCAGCAAAATAAATTATTTCCAAATCATAAAAACTATTCATTGCCATTGTTTCCAAATCAAGAAAACACACAATGGAATTATTTGCAAATAATTTGAAACTCTTGATATCATTATTTGCAAATAATGACATCGCACAATTGATTATTTGCAAAGAATAAAAACTGTGTATTTTCATTATTTACAAACCATGAAAAGGTATAATATCCATTATCTGCAAATAATTAGGACTACATCACGTAAACACTTTATTTCCAAACCATGAAATAATTCAAATAATTTAATTCCCACATGGCATATGAGGTGCCATGTGGGAATTAAATTATTTGACAAAATTATTTCCAAATAATTGAAATGGCGCATTTTCATTATTTGAATATAATTGAATTGGCGCATTTTCATTGTTTCCAAACCATTCAAACCGAATAAACAATCATTTCCAAACCCAAATGCATTATTTACAAACCATGAAAACTACCAAGTTTCATTATTTTCAAATAATGAAAACCACCACGGCAAATCAGCCCGAAAAATTATATGCGCAAATTGTTTGCGCAGTGAGACAGTTGTATGGCACGCCAAAGCGGAATTTATTCAACCCTGNTTCATTATTTGCAAATAATGATATTAAGAGTTTCAAATTATTTGCAAATAATTTCATTGTGTGTTTTCTTGATTTGGAAACAATGGCAATGAACAGTTTTTCATTTTGGTTCCCGAAGCCACCGCTAGGGCTAGAAGGCTTCGGCTCTGGCTGCCATTTTGTTGCTGACGTCACTGTAACAGTCCATTTTCTGGTAAAATTTCATTCTCCTCCGGTCTACAAAACGGCGATTATTTTGACTTTTTGTTACAGATCTGCAACACATACCAACTTTCTCATCAACAGAAACTTCCTCGGTGTTGCCATTTCGCACGATTCGGCGTATTCAATCACATTAGCACCCACGTGGTCACCGGCATTCCATTCTAAAAATAACCCGGGATGTCAACATAACGGTATCCGCGCATGCGCACTGAGATCCGCGACAAATTTTTGTCGCGAAAATGGCAGCCAGAGCCGAAGCCTTCTAGCCCTAGCGGTGGCTTCGGGAACCAAAATGACAGTTTTTATGATTTGGAAATAATTTATTTTGCTGCTGGATTGTTTGGAAATAATGTAACATCACAAATTATATTATTTGAAACAATAAATTTACGAGAAAATTATGATTTGAAATAAAGTTTTCATCTAAGTTACATTATTACCAAATAAAGGGATTATATCAAATAATTTTTTCAAATAATTTAATTCCCACATGGCACCTCATATGAACCAATGGGAACGCGTACATCGTAGAGCACGTGTGTTTGCACGTTGATATCAACATCATGTGTGCCCTCGCTTCAACCATCATTTCGTACGATTTTCATTTAATCAGGAGGTTTTGTCTTGTATAATCTAAATGGATATTATATTCGAAACACACCTGAATGAATGGATGACGCAGGTAAGTTTCTTAGGCCCGAATTAGCGCAAGTTTAGACATTTAATCGAGCGGTAGGGCCTATGCGTCTGTACATTTTTGTACACAGCGATGCATGGGGAAAGTGACTTGATAAAACATTCGTTTTCACCCCCTACATCACATTTTTATCTGTTGTTATAGAAGTTACTAATCTAAGAGGGCTAATACATGTCGATTCAGTTGTTGACATGCACAAAAACCCTTATTTCTCGTGCATTTTGTTCACGTTGACATCTGTACCGGGTCATCTGCTGCTCAGTCCTCCGCGCAAGTAGTAGGCCCCTCCGGTTTGGGTGCAGTGTCACTATATCGGAAGAATGGAGATAGGTGGCGCTGTGAGGAGTTTGATTGAGGACAAGTTCAATACATCCCCAAATGAAATATCACGAGGAAAATATCACAGAAGGGACCACGTATAAAGCAGTGACACATTTTCCAATACAAACACAGATCACTTCAATGGGCACTTGCCTGTAGATTCCAAAGCCAATCAGGAACAAGGCCAAAACCACAAAGACGGTGACACCTGTTGCCCAATTAGGGAATACAAATGGCAGTGGAGGATTCGTTTTGAATTTAACCCCCGGAGAATGTTGACAGTAAGACCTATCGCGACAGACGGCCGTAAGGCTAATGTTGTAATAGGTGCTGTCTTCAAGGTCCTCGAATACGTGCTTGTAAACTGTGTTGGGTGCCTTTATTGTCACCGTTTTGTTGTAATCTGCAATATATCATAATTCATTATGGTTCATCCGATGATGTGGAAATCTTTCTAGATGATGTGGAAATCTTTCTAGGCGATGAGGAAATCTTTCTAGATGATGTGGAAATCTTTCTAGATGATGTGGAAATCTTTCTAGGCGATGAGGAAATCTTTCTAGATGATGTGGAAATCTTTCTAGATGATGTGGAAATCTTTCTGGATGATGTGGAAATCTTTCTAGATGATGTGGAAATCTTTCTAGATGATGTGGACATTACTCAGGCTGCTGTAAAGACTTACAGGACCATTTCGGGTCGCTGTGAGAACTTCCAGGGCCATCTTTCTTGTTGCCATGGAAACCTATTAAGGGCCCATTTTCCCACGTTGCTGTGGAAACTTACAGGGCTATTTTTCAAGTGGCTGTGGAAACTTATGGGGTAAATCATCGTGGGATTCTCCAAACCCAGTGAAAACCACACCGCGAAAGGCAGCGGCAACTGTCGTAGTGGTAAAATGAGCTTTTATGCTTGGCAGTTTGCACAAGCAACCTCGCCTGGCAGATGAATAAGTGCACAGCTGCATTACATGTATGTACATGTACCCATGTGCACTTGCTATGAACTGCTTGTGAAATATACATGTACACGAACAATGGTAATATCTGCTCAGAAATACCTAAACGAAAAATACGACAGCTGTAAAACACATAAGATCACCTACCTGTGTCTCTTTTACCCTCTGCATTCACCTGTATTAAGTTGATGATGATGTATATAATCTGCCGGTGTCCAGGTTTACAAATCTGTTTCGGTATCTCGAATGTCAGACTCTTCTGTGCCTCTTGCTTGGCTTCAAACTCCAAGGGCTTAATGACTGGGTTTTCTGTTATTACAAAAATAACGATTGTAACATTTTTTCATGAAATTTGTGTTTTGAGTCTAACGCTGAAACAATACAGTTTAAAGGAGCACGGTATTGGATCTCAAATGTGTTATTTGACTGCCGACGTAGAGGAAACCACCTAGCGGCAGTAAGATGAACTACAAAAATGCATTACAAAATGTACGCAGTAAATCGGGTCAATTCGCCGACAACGTAGTTAGTCCCTGGACGCAAGGGCCCAACGCGCCGCGTAGCGGCCAACAGCGAAGCTAGCCAAAGACTTGTCACGGGTCAATCAATAGAACTGGACTCATAGGAAATATGCACCTAATGTCCAGATGGAATATACCGGACGGTTGGTTCACGTTTTTAGTGACTGTGAACGTAGATGGGTACATTATGTAGCGATACGCTGACAGATTTGCTGGGGACTTGCTCTGTGGATGTTGTAAAATGCGATTTTTGGAAGATTATTCTGATTTGCAACGTCATTTTTAATTAACATAAAAATATGTTGAGTAGCTGGGATATGTTTATAAACATTTATTGAGCAGCCACCGTCATGACGTGGCCGGCTGGCGCATCGGTAGAGCGTCCGGCTCTGAATCCGGGGCGCCGGGTTCGAGCCTTGCGATGGGAATTTTTATTTTTTTCACGTGTCAGTTTCTCTGTTTATTTTTTTTGGCTGAAAACGTTTTGTCGCAGGATGAATATCTCCCCAGCCCTTCCATTTCCCTACAAATCTGCATTTGCTAATAAATACTTATAACCACAGATCCCTGTCAGCTGCCCTGCATTCAGAGAGACTTTTCACTAAAGTCTCTCTGAATGCAGGGCAGCTGACTACCATCCACATTCCCCTCCCAGTCACCAAAAATATCAACACCACAACTAACGTTCAAGACTACTGGGTTGGAGAGTCGCGCGGTGGCGCCGGCTGTCGAGAAAAAGTGGCAATACTGTGGTCCTTTAAATCTTGAGTCAAGAACGGTGTCAGAGAGAAGTGCCCGCTCTATCACTTGACTACTGAGTCGGACTGGGAATCGAACCATGGCCCTCAGAGGTGACAGGCACCGAAGTTTTCACTGCACCACTCTGATATTTTTTGAAGCCTCGGTGGTGTAGTGGTTCGGGTCTCCGACTAGCGGTCAGAGGGTCCCGGGTTCGAATCACACTGGGCGTGAGACTTTGGGCAAGTCTCTTTGCCTCACTGGCCTCTCTCCACCCAGGTGTATATGGGTACCGGTCAGAAATGCTCAGATTGTAGCGCTGAATGAGCAGCTCATCTGAGTGGTTCTACTGAAAGGTTTCAGGATAGACTGGGGTAAAGCATGGTGCACACGAGCGATTAAAATGGGGGCGACTACCGATGCGACTACTACGTCGCATGCGATAATTACCTTTCAGGTCGATCAGTGATGTCATCCACGACATCACTGATCTTCCAAGGAAGCATTTGTCGCAAACGAGTCAACAGAAACTAAAAATATGTTCAGTCGCTGCTGTGGTCGCAAGGTCGGTCGCCGAGAAAATCGCTCGAAAAATCGCTCGTGTGCGCCATGCTTTAAAGGGCCGGTTTGGCGGGCGTTTTGGATGCGATGTCGCCAACAGCGTTGAAATCGCCGCGATAAAAACGCCCGGTTTGACGGGCGTTTTTAGCGCCGCGATAATCGCCACTTTTTAACGCTCAGTAAAAACGGATATCGCTCCGTAGGTCGATCGACTGTTGATCGAGTTTTACCATGGCTTTTTTCTCTCGCTGGTGATGTCACCCGCTGTTGGCGTTTTTGGTGTTTTCACGGGCGTTTTGGATGCGATATCGCCAACAGCGTTGAAATCGCCGCGATAAAAACGCCCGTCAAACCGGCCATGGTAAAACTCGATCAACAGTCGATCGACCTACGGAGCGATATCCGTTTTTACTAAGCGTTAAAAAAGTGGCGATTATGGCGGCGATAAAACCGCCCGTCAAACCGGCCCTTAAAGTGTAAAGTCGGATGACACCTCTACCGTTGTTGATATCAGACTATAAAGGCTGGCAACATCTATTTGACGTAATGGAATGCGGAAGTTAGGAAATTGATCGTTGGATTTTCCGCGGACCTTTAATCACTTGAGGCTATTGAATGACCGGTGGACAACAAGAACAATCGGGAACGGCGGACCACAAGTGATCGACAGGCATGATTATAAACCGCAAAGCTCTGCCACATTACATGACTTCCGCATTCCATTAGGTCGAAGATAGATGTTGCCAGACTTTAAAACCAAGTCCCTTACCTCCATTGACTTCATACAGACACGTAAGAAATGATTTAGACCCGGATTTAGACATTCCCGGGCTCATTCCAGATTTCTCAGGAGCAACTGCAAAGTGATAATTCTGTGAGTGTGCTTGGATATGTCCTATCATGATTTCAGCAGTGGT
This sequence comes from Notospermus geniculatus, assembly GCA_002633025.1. Taxonomy (NCBI): domain Eukaryota; kingdom Metazoa; phylum Nemertea; class Pilidiophora; order Heteronemertea; family Lineidae; genus Notospermus; species Notospermus geniculatus. Next base: position 83,174 of record NMRB01001368.1, read on the forward strand.
AACGGTTCCGTTCAACATCCACCAGTTCACTTTGTTCTGAAAGAAAAAATAACCAGTTGACAAGACGTCTTGTCATACAAGTTGTTTTGGAAGATGTCCCCAAATACGGGACATGTTTTGAACCCTCGGGAACAAGTCCAAGAGCTGACTCTTTAGTAAACTCCCTACGCAGTTGTGTACCGCGCCCCCTTCGGTTTACCCGCTCTCCACAACTGCTTAACTTCGTAAAATTCGCCGCGTTTGGTCAACAGGTGGCGCTGAGAGAGTCGACCAATGATGGCACCGAACAACCGGTAACCAAGCTGGCCTGAGACAATTTTTCATTGGCCCCGAGCGGTTCGTAGCCATGGTAGCACAAGAACATGCGTTGCCAGCGGGCCAGAGTTCTGAAAGCAGCGTGCTGATAGGCTGTAAAACTCGCGCCAGGCCCTGACGCCATCTGTTGACCAAACGCGGCGAATTTTACGAAGTTAAGCAGTTGTGGAGAGCGAGTAAACCGAAGGGGGCGCGGTACACAACTGCGTAGGGAGTTTAACTCTTTAGGTATTCTCTCCAAGGGGGACCCTAGCCCACTGCCTCAGTAGGTGTCATTAGTGGTTAAAACTATTGTCTAAGCCTGGTGGTCGAGTGGTTAGCGCGCTTGACTACCAAACTGTACAATGGGTCGGCGCGGGTTCGACTCCGGGCGAAGGCATGTACAAAAAGTTGTGAAACATTAATGCAGGGTCCGTCGGATGGGACTAAAAGCCGTGGTCCCTTGTACCTGAGTGTCTATGCTAGGGCAAGTAAAAGACCCCACACAGGTGGACTGTAGCCTGTCGTGGACTCCATACCTCCGGCAAAAATCCAAGAGGGTTACGACGCCGGTAATGATATAGATATAGACGAGCCCTGAAGCCTCGCTGCGCGAGGCATATAAGGGATGCAGTGTCACAGCCTGTGGGAAAACAGGGGAGAAAGTATACTTAGTAGCCCCAAGGGTGCCAAATTGGGTGCAAATAGTTTGTGTCAGGCAGATGCAGCAAGTACCATTCCAGACAGTCTCAGAGCCAGCCGAGTGACCTGGGCGTACCACTGGTAAACACAGAAAATAGTGCCAATGGCACTGTGCCCGGTTGGCTTGAAGCAGTATTATATCCTATTTACCCGTGATAGAAATTTGACGAAGGTCCATCAGTTTGTTAGGGAGAAACAAAACTTTATGTTTTGACTTTTGGGCCCCTAGTGGCAAAGTCAAGAATCAGATTTTGCCGAAATTTCTTCTGGGTTGTTACAGCCTAGAGGTAGATACATGTATGTGCGAAGTTTCAAAGTAATAGGTCAAGCCATTACAAAAGGAGGCAATTTCGTAATTTCAGGCAAACTTTGACCCCTGTGACCTTGCAAAGTAGGTCAAATTTAAAAACTCAAGTATTATCTTGTGTATCCTCATTAGATATACCCATGATAAAAATTTGAGAAAGACCCATCTCTTGGTAAGGGAGAAATAGCACTTTTAGTGATTTTGGTTTTGGCCCCCTAGTGGCAAAGTCAAGAATCAGATTTCACCGAAATTCTGTCTGTAAGTTGATATTACCTAAAGGTAAATGTGTACAAAGTTTCAACTCGATAGTTCGAACCGTTATCAAAATATAGCCCTTTGAAATTTTTGACAAAACGCCCCCTGGAGGCCAAAGTAGGAATCCCACCGCACTCAAAATCGAACTCGACCTATATCTTAGGCCCACATATACACCCACCAAAGACCAAAGATTCCTCAAAAAATGAAGGCGCTAGAGCGCTAACAAACCAAAGTTTACGGACGTACGGCCGTACCGCCGTACGGACTACGGACTAACGCACGACAGACCACCACTCAATGACCCCAACCAGAGCATAAGCCCTGCTGGGCCTTGCGGCCAAGCGGGCTAATAAGCAGTAGGACTCAGGTGAACCTGTCATCTGGTCATGAATAGTTAAGCAGAGAATGTATAGATGGCAGAAGTAGTAACTTGAGTAACTTGAAAGCTCACAGCTCTACTTTATATAGTAGGGGGATGAAACTGATATCCCGGTCCTGATCAATTTCCCACACAAAAGGCATCCATTGTATATATAGGACCTGGTTTCGGTGTGCTGCCCTCTATCGTAGCTAGGATCCCCATTTCTTTTATACCGTACTTATTTCCATATTATTTTTTGAGGGGGGGGGGGGTTAGCAGAACAGGCAATAGCAGGTAAAGGAAACCACTAACCTCAATAATCCCATATAAGACAAAATTGTTAGGCTTTTCTTCAGAATCATAAGACCATTCGAAAAGCACAACAGCTTTATCGTCTGTGTCTGTTACATTCTGGATCTCGCCAACCAGATTCTCCGTGATTGCAGCACCTAAAAAAAGATCGTCAGCATCATAGGAACTGTGAATCTGAATGAAGGATTTGTCTCAATTTGGGTACATTTTGGGGTGTCAGTTTTGGGTGCATTGTCCTGTTTTTCAGCAATGAGTTAATGACCAAACAAGGCAGGCGAGAGCCTTTATCACTCTAAAAAAACTGCACATGTACAAAGTCATATTCTGTGGGACCATCTCACTGGCATGCACTCCTAAAGCTGTAGCACGCGTAGGCCTACACCTCATGTCTGTGGGACTATCTCACTGGCATGCACTCTTAAAGCTGTAGCACACGTACACCTCATGTCTGTGGGACCATCTCACTGGCATGCACTCTTAAAGCTGTAGCACGCGTAGGCCTACACCTCNACTGGCATGTACTCCTAAAGCTGCAGCACACGTACACCTCATGTCTGTGGGGCCATCTCACTGGCATGCACTCCTAAAGCTGTAGCACACGTACACCTCATGTCTGCGAGGCCATCTCACTGACATGCACATGAAACTGCAGCACAGGTACAAACTCATGTCTGCGAGAGGATATCGTATCACAGTGAGCAATGTCACAGATTTGAAATTCGCCGAGAATTGCATGGTAGCACGCATAGGTTCCACCTCACAGACATGGGCCGTAGAGATGATCTCAATGAGATTGCCATACATGTATATGCGTGCTACAGCTAAAACCAGTGCCATGCAAAGTTTCATAAATGAAGTTCCTCTACCTGCATCATATTTTGATATGCTCATTCTGCTAGTTGCTTTGAGGGGCCCAGCACCATCTGACGTAGAAGCCGTCAATGTAATAGTGAAAGCACTCAGGGGGACCTTGTTTATTTTGCACTTTCCCAATTTGAATTCAGGGCATTCAGTCGTTTTTATGCGGTCATCGTTAACAGATGCCTGCATACTACTGATATTCCCGTGGGTAAACTTTTCTGGGATTTCCTGGAAAGAAAAAAAACATTATTTTGAGGAATTAACGATTCAGAAACATTCTGAAAACACTGAACCTTCATTAACCGTTAGTACAGTGTGAAGGGAAAGAATGTCCTTGGAAAACTGTCCGGGAACAAAAGATCCTATTGTTACATTCAAATCTCTGACAATTGGTTTGTATACGCATGCCGCTTAATCCGTCATTCAACAATAGAAGTGGACACTTTTTACAGGGGGACACTATTTACTGCTACACCTGAACTCCAGTTGTTTTTACCAGTTTTAGGAAGGATCCCCTGATTCATTCACAAATCCCAAAACAGCAAGAAACTGGGGTCGGTATTATGAAAATATTCAAATCCTCACCTTGAAGTATATGATCAAGTTTCGGCAATCTTTACCACAAAGATGGCTGTGAAATGAACTTATACGAGTCTCCGGGTTACGAGCAGGAACTGAAAGAGACATGATAAGGCTGTTGTTGCTCCCAAGCCATGCCAGCAACAGTAGCCGTGGTTACACTACATAAAATCCCCGGTTTTTTTGCGGTCACACCTATGAATTGCCGGGCTTCAAAAAACCAGTGTCTGAAAAACACGGGTTTTTCAAACACGGTAATCTCGCCGTGCTTTTCGAAATCCCCGTGTTATCGTTAGTTCTTCGCACGGCGACAGATGGCGCAGCCGTTAAGTGACGTCGTTTTCGCGCCTCCAACAATTTGTGCCAATACAGAAATGACCGAAGAGTCAGTGCATGCAGCGCAACTGTCGCCGGGCTACTTAAGAGTCGCAATCTGAGAGAATGGCAATGGGTGTGGAGTTGACCCCCCTAGAAATTGATGAAATTTGGTACAGAGGTTGATATGGATGTCTCATGGAAAACCCCAAAATTTTAGGTCCATACTCCTATTATTCTGGCTGTAGCGCCCCCTACAAGACAAGAGGTCACGCCCCAAAATGAGAAAAATTGTGAAAAACAAGGCCAAATCGATGAATTATTATGGCAAGCTGGGACATTGTGCCAAAGAATTAATGATGGTAAATGATCTGTCGACACTTCAGGTTTTTTATAAAAATAAGTACCACCTGGTGGCAGCTTGGATAACCTGGTGGAGCCCTTCTTTGTGATAGAATAGAAAATGAAGAGTAGCGACAGTTTTAAGTGGAACTAAAATATTTATCCAAGAAAGNAGAAATCGCTAACCTCTTCCTACACTCTGCAGCAAGCAGCCAGATTCCGTGTTCAACGCTTTGGGATTTTCTCGTGCGACCAATCAGAAGCCTCGGTTCTCTCGCGATAATTTATTCAATACGAGTACGCCGTTCAACGTCGTAGCGAGCAACACTAACCTGCTGGTACATAATTGACTTCCCACTGCCAGTCCCACAACAGACTAACAAATAATCTCCATCGAATATTGCCTTCGCGACTTCTTTTCGAGTACTTTTAAGTCCTTCCACGGACACTTTGCATTCTAATAAAGTTTCATCGAGCCCGCCATCTTGTCATCATAAACCGAGCTGCCGATGCAAGCTTTGCCGTGATTGGTTGCTACTTTTGGGGCCGGGGAAATCCTTGAACACTGAATGTGGTTTGCTTGCGTGAAGGTCAAGGGAGGAGCAACCGAGTCTTGACCTGAACTCAGTGAAGATGGGATTTTCGTACACACGGGTGTGGAAAAACACGGGTATTTTCAACAGGTGTAACCTTAGCTACAGTGGTCAAGTAATATTTGATGATCACAGATGACCCCATGTAAAATCGCCCCACCCGACGACCGTTGTTTGCAGTGCCAATGATTAAATCTTCGGGAACGAGCGTGAGGAGTGTGTGAAGGGTGCGGGGGTGCGTGCCATGTCGTAGAGAGAATTTTGAAATGTTCAAAAATTCGGCACGCATCAATTTTCGTGCCATGTGCGTGCCACTTGTGTGAGCCATGCGTGAACACTAAGCAAATTCGACGTGAACACTGCCGACGGTGCGTGTCAATGCGCGAAGTCGCCGGGGCGATGTGGGAAGACAGCGGAAATGCGTGTCGTGCGTGACACTGCAGGACATTGGGGGACAATGCGGCAGGGTAGTCGTGAACAATGCGCGAACAATACTTATGCGTAAACAAGTGCGTAGACAGTGCCTAACAGGGCGCAAACATACAACGAAATGGCACGCCTTGCCACGACGCATTGCGCGGCATTGCGGGACAAAAATCGTGCAAGTGTCAGGGTGGCATAAGTCCCACCTGCATACTACTGGATGCACTTACCACTAGCTAATGTCCTAGCACTCCCATTCTTGATTAGACTCCAGTAAGTTCCATATCTTGCGCACCTTAGCAGTGTAGCTCACCCATGGAATAAGTCCCTTGAATATTACACTTTGAGCCGCTCCACTCTTGTTCTCGACTGTTTGAGTCTGAAGAAGAGAGGAACCTGAACTAGAACTGTGAAATTTGCTTGAAAAAACTGCAGGCAGAGCTCTAATGCATTCAGATGGAGCGCAGTACATTTTACACTACGCTGACGTCGTGCACTGACGTCAAGAATCGCGGCGATGATTTGCGTTTTTCAAATTCAATACAGTGGGGCTTTAAGTGATATGAAACGAATAACTTTCTGCTTAAAGTGCTTTTCAGAAAGTGCAGTCATTTTTGCACTCATTTTACCTTGCAATGGAACCTAACCACAAACCACAAATAGGCCAATTACGTGTGCGTGATTGCATGATTAGGTTATCTTGAATCAGAGTACAGACCTGAACAAGGTCCTATTAGAAGTCGGTCAACCGTGAATTGACATGCACACGTAATTGGCCGATTTGTAGTTTGTGGTTAGGTTCCATTGCAAGGTAAAATGAGTGCAAAAATGACTGGACATTCTGAAAAGTACTTTACCATGGGTTTTACATCAAACTTCGATTGTAGGGATATGTCATAAAACAGATGAATAACACCAGCCAAATCTTCCGGCCCTTGAAACGTCACAATCAAGGCTTCGCTTCCGGCTGGTGCTGGTTTAACGATGACACTTTCGACTGGGTTCGGTACAACTGAAACCAAAAATATCATGGGCTCCATATCATGATATGTGACCTGTTCCAGGATAACCATCCAAAAGTCGCCAGGTACACATTTAGCATAAATGTCAAAAGTAAAAAAAAAAATTTTTTCAAAAAAGTTTTTTTTCGATAGAAAGTTTGTGAACTTATTTCTAACACATTTCTTCGCACCAAAACCCAGAGATTATCATCACTTTATGGTCAGTTGCGAGACCCAAACCATTGTCATTTCTTGACTTCACAGCGTATTTTTTCTTTGTTTTTTAAAAAAACGGTGTTTTATTGGCACGTGACCTTCCAAAAACTAGAATTTCCATACTTATTGTCCGGTTATCAAAATTTAAGTGTCATTATAACGCTCTCTGTCTCTTCTACACAAATCCATCAAAACATAGGATATGAAAATTTTTGACAAATGGATGGTTTTCCTGGAACAGGTCACATATGATATTTCAGCAAAATTTGAAAAAAGAAATTTTTTCACATTCCGTGATATTGAATGAAAAAGATTTGGAGAAAGATTATTCCCATCTCAAGGATGTTTCTTCAAATTCTAAGTTCCAATTTATTTTTCTGCAAGACTTCTAGAAAACTTCAACAAAAGATACCGTCTGCTCAAACCTGGGGCAGATGAGTTAAAGGAGCACGGTTTTGGACCTCAAATGCGTTATTTGACTGCCGACGTAGAGGGAGCCACCTAGCGGCAGAAAAACGAACTACAAAAATGCATTACAAAATGTACAGAGAAAATCGGGTCAATTCGCCGACAACGTAGTTAGTCACTGGGTTGGAGAGTGGCGCGGTGGCGCCGGCTGTCGAGAAAAAGTGGCAATACCGGGCTCCTTTAACAGAATGTACTAACTGTAATTGTGATCGTAAAAATCGATGACAAACGTCTCATTCGATGTTCCAAACCGATTGGAACCGGTGATTCTGATGTTCATTTCCATTCGATAGAAGTTGTGGACAGTGCTATTATTTTCCCATATACACGAGCATTTTGTCTTATTAGGACAGGCCGTCCAGTTGCTGAAACAAAAGTCAGTCAGTAGAAAATCTGTCCAAGAGCAAAAACTGATGAAACATCAATGACAAGAGCAACGCAGAGCGTGGCATATGCCCCCGACTGGTATGTTGTTTGTGGGCGAAGCAATCACAAGTTAACTGACGGAAACCCGATTTCACGCTGGCCACCATAGCCGCCATCTTGGGTGGGCGGCGGAGCTGGTCATCGAAAGGAACCGTCCCCTCATAGAGACCAACCCTCACAAAAAAAATTCAGGTTGATTGCGCAAAGCGTTCTCATGTTAATCAACGGAAGCCAATTTCAAGATGGCCACCATAGCCACCATCTTGGATGGGTGGCGGAACTGGTCATCGAAAGGAACCGTCCCCTTAGAGACCAACCCTCACAAAAAAATTCAGGTTGATTGCGCAAAGCGTCCTCAAGTTAATCGACAAAAACCGATTTAGGCTGGCCACCATAGCCGCCATCTTGGGTGGGCGGCGGAGCTGGTCGTCGAAAGGAACCGTCCCCCTCATAGAGACCAACCCTCACAAAAAAATTCAGGTTGATCGATCAAAGCGTTCTCAAGCTAATTGACGGAAACCAAATGTTAACGGACACCGACGACGACGACACCGACGCAGCCCAGGACAATTATCCCTGGCTATTCATGTCCGCCACATGGGACAGTAAGCCGGGTGCCTTGTACCTTGTGCCTTTACAAGGGCAAGTAATGCGGAACATGAGCAGCTTGAGATGGCCTCTTCTGAACTTAATACAGCATCTGGGCCAATAATGCTTTCGATTAGGCCCCGATGGGAAAAAATCAGATAAAGAAATTAATCACTATTTTGGCACTGTAAGAACTTCCAATGCATGTCAGCACCACGGTATTGCCACTTTCTGTCGACAGCCGGCGCCACCGTACCCGTTCTCCAATACTGTAGTTAAGCCTTTCGCCCCAGTGTTGGAGAATGTATGATTACAGTCTCGGTCACCCAGCCACTGGGTATCGAACAAGTTTGTGTAGCAGTACTG